>LIEC01006481.1:0-14633 GCA_001925005.1 Drosera capensis
ACTCTCGTAGGCAGGACATTCTATTAATGGACATTGAATCGTGTCCGAATTTCTGACCCCTATTAACTTAGATGCGTGCAAATTGCGATGACTGGTAAATTAGAAGTGGTTAACTTCGCTTCGAAAGCTAGACTTCCATATTCACACCAAACTGCGAGTAGGTACCAAATATGAATATTCTTTCGCTCACGAGTTACAACTCCGACCGAATGCATTGTCGTCGATTATGGAAAAAGTATGTATAATTTCTCAGACACATCAGCTTCTACTTGTTAGGATTCACCGAAGCTACATCTCTTATGCTGGAAGACTTTAGAAACGTTTACGAAAATGTACAGATCGAACTGAGGCAATTTCCGTTCTCGAGGATTATCGTCAACATTAACCCATACGAAAATATGGCATCACTAATCGATTTCACATCATCGTTATGAAAACTAGCTACCATCTTCTCATCTCCTATTTCAATATTGGAAATAACCCAATAGAAAGTAGTACGTAACTGCTATGTATATATGTCCACGTCATTTATAACATATGCATACTGACCGAGTTATCTTTCACGAGATAATATCGAGGGGCTATATTGAGTCAGGAAGAGCAAGTCCAAACCATAGATTTAAAATAGGTATGGTTATTATTATAATTTGATACCAAAAAATGATTACTCTCATTTCAATCTTTGACTGTATTTTAGAAAAAAATAGAATCAATTTAAATTTAGTTATATATTTATTGATGATATATGATTGAAAAAAATAAGTAAAATATTGATACGATAATTATATCTATATTTATATTTGATATCAAATTTAAAATCAAATTTACCTTAATTATATTTCAACATCAAAATATGATATGAAAATATAATTATAATATCATCGATGATTGATAATCCCACGAGCTTGGTTAGTGCAAGCGAGTTTGAAGTTGTCTCCTTCATTTGTACTACTCCTTTTCAGTGTTTTCACCATTCGGATATTCCTTCCTTTGAAGACCTTTTATGTTACTCGGAGATTCGTTTTTTCCAAGAAAGTTCTATTTAAGCATGAAGTATCGGAAAAGCTATTTAAGCATGACGTATAACACTCCCTTGTTTAAAAAAAAAAAAAAAATCCCCATCGTCATCGACACCGTCACTTGTTGCCTTCGCATAATAAAGCGAGATGATTAAATTTTGTAGGTTTAGTTCTTGAAGTAGTAAACGTTTTGAAAGGTCAAGATCTCACGATCTTTTCTTTTAGAAAGAAAACTTTATAAATTACACTTCAAGCAAGCAAAAATTTATACTCCGCAGATTTCATTTCCTAGCGTTTGGCATGTTCAGTAAAATATTGGAGAACTAGTAGTAGTGTAAGCGTCTCCAATGACTGGAGCAAGAATTACATTTTGTGTGTAATTTCTTTCTTCTTCCCCTCAATTGTATAAGAATCATGTTTAACCTCTACAATCATCATAGACTGTCTGCATAAATTTAATTTCCTCCGAAATTGTCAAAATTGATTTGGATTAAATTTCAAAATAAAAGACTTAAAAATTATTCTTTTCGTCTTTTTAAAATTGTAGATATTTGATCTGATATGATAATTTATATACATGTTGAATTAATATAAAATAATAATTTTTCTGTATGTGAGATAAAGGAACGAAAAAAGAAAAACAAGTGGATCAATTGATATAATAAAAAATAATTTTTTTTAACATTTACATATATATATATATAAATTATTAAATATAATAGGACATAAACAAATAATATTGAGATTGAGAGAGAGTGGGGGAGTAAATAGTCTCCTGTGATTGGTGTGTGAAAACGTTTCCTGACAAACATTTTTCATCAACCATTACCTGACAAGGGAGAGTCCAAGAAATTTATGCCACTCCATTTTGGGGTGTGATGGGAGAGTATGAGCATGTTTCACTTAAATTTCTCCCTTTCCACTGTACCCTGTTAATAAATCCACCACTCCCACTTGTCCACTTGCCTCTTTCCCCTCTCCAGCGCTCCCTGCCGCCGCAAATTCCCAATTCAAAACCCTAATTTTCCCAAATTCACCAGTCGCCTCATCTCGGAAACCCCCAATCGATTCCATTTTCCGGTAATTTTTTCTGATTTGAACAGACACGATGATGGTTTTTTTGTTTGTGTTTTTGTTGTTGTTGTACTTGTTGGAGTGCGAAAGGAGAGTTTTGCTTCTGTTTGATAATGAGAGGATCAGATTCGATGTGATATGTCTTCCTCGAGTCATAATCGAAACGCCGTGTGATTTGTGTGATTTTGGATGGTGTCGGTGCTTTTTTTCGTTGTCCATTTTATCGGTCTTAAGATTCTGTTTTCGATGCTTGGTTCTTTGATTTTGTACTCCTCTCGATGATAAATTTGTGCCTGCGGTGTCCGATTTGTTAAAGCTCGATTCGAGGAAAAGTTAAGGTGTGATTTTGGTATGTGTTTGTTGAGTGATTTTTTGGAGGTGAGTTTGGGTATTCAATTGAGGGTGCTGTTATTGTTGATTGCTGCTTCTTGTTGTACAGGTAGAAGGGATTTTACTTTGTTAGTACACAATTATGCGTAGCATTTGCTAGTTGACTTCGAGTTCGTATGGTAATATATGTCGCGTTGGTGTATGAAAAGGGTTCTTGCTTTTTAACTTCCCCTTGGATGCTTTTGTATCATACCTTGTCCCGAAGTGAACTAGATCATGCCATGTTACCTAATGCTATCATAGATGTTGTCATACTCTGATTCTGCGTTTGGATCATTTCTATCAAATGGTTGAATGTTAGGTTTATGATCCTTTTGTATCGAGTTGTCCTGTGCCTTTTCCCCCCTTTCTTCGTTGGGTGAATAGACTATAATGCAAAGTTGTATTTTATTTTGGTTCTTGTTTCCCTCGACGCTCTTGTTTTGCTGTCGCTTCCTCTGTTCTAATACACGTTTCCTTCTTGGCAGAATCCTTTTTCGAAGCAATATGGCATATTGGGCATCTGTCTTCTGCTGGTTTTCGTAAGGGGTAGAGCTCCTGTGTCAAAGTCTCAAAATGGTTCGTGAAGATACTTCAGACATCGTCAAATAAAATTCTTCAACCCAACCACCCTCTTCGTCCCACTGTTCATGCTAATCAGATTCTCACATCTCTGCCGCCATTTCTCAACTTCAAGTCAACTACAAACCCTTCTCACACAAACCCATTTACCCAAACCGCAACAAAAACTCACCTCTATATCACAGGATATCTGCAATCAGATCTTAGACGTGTACCCAGATGCCGAAACCCTAAAAAAACTTCATTCCAAGGTGATCACCGATCAAACCCTTGATTTGAATCCTGCCCTTGTCATCAAATTCATGAGGGCGTATGGTTTTTGGGGCGAGTTAAGCAATGTCCGTCACCTGTTTGACGGAAGTCCTGAGTGGAATGTTGTGTTCTATAATGTGATGATTAGGAGCTATGTGAATCATCAGTGTTACAGCGATGCGATTATGGTTTACGGGATGATGTCAAAAAATGGGGTTTCACCTGATCATTATACTTACCCGTGTTTGCTAAAGGCGTGTTCTGCGTCTGAGCATTTGTCATTAGGGTTGCAGATTCATGGTGCGGTGTGTAAAGTTGGGCTTGATCTGAATCTGTTTATTGGGAATGGTTTGGTTTCTATGTATGGGAAATGTGGTTGTTTGGTAGAGGCGAGGAGAGTTCTCGATGGAATGGATATGAAGGATGTTGTGTCCTGGAACTCGATGGTTGCAGGATATGCGCAGAATGGGAAGTTTGATGATGCTTTGAGCGTCTGTAGGGAAATGGAGTTTGTGAAGATGAAGCCTGACGGAGGCACTATGGCGAGTCTCCTACCAGCCGTCACAAATACCACTTCAGAAAATGTAGAGTTTCTGAAGGAAATGTTCGAGAGGCTGGCGAAGAGGAGTTTGATTCCATGGAATGTCATGATAGCAGTATATGTAAATAACTCGAAGCCATCAGAAGCTGTTAATTTGTATTCGCAAATGGCAGCTAGTGGGATGGAGCCGGATGCCATCACCATCGCTAGCATTCTTCCTGCATGTGGAGATCTTTCTGCATTGACATTAGGAAGGCAGATACATAAGTACGTAGAAAGGAGAAGGCTTCGACCGAATTTGTCCCTAGAGAATGCATTGCTTAACATGTACGCAAAGTGCGGCTGTTTAAGGGAAGCAAGGGAGGTTTTCGATAGTATGAAGTCTAGGGATGTAATCACATGGACATCACTGATTGCTGCTTATGGTGTGAATGGACAAGGTCATGCCGCTGCTTCCCTCTTTGGAAAAATGAGGGATCATGGTTTGGTTCCTGATTCCATCGCTTTTGTTTCAGTTATCTCAGCTTGCAGTCACTCAGGGTTGTTGGAAGAGGGACGACAGTACTATCATATGATGACTGAGGAGTACAAAATAGCGCCGAGGATAGAGCACTATTCATGTATGGTTGATCTCCTAGGAAGAACAGGAAGAGTTGATGAAGCTTTCACCTTCATCAAGCAGATGATGGTTGAGCCAAATGAAAGGGTTTGGGGAGCTTTGTTAGGCGCTTGCTGGGTTCACTCCAACATGGATGCCGGGTTGATAGCTGCCGATCATCTCTTCTCCATTGTTCCTCAGCAAGCGGGCTATTATGTTTTGCTATCCAATATCTATGCAAAGGCGGGGCAATGGAAGAAAGTTTCATCCGTCAGATCAATCATGAAAAGTAAAGGAATCAAGAAAACACCAGGAATTAGCAATGTGGAATTAAAAGGCAAGATTTATACATTCCTTGCTGGCGACAAATCACATCCGCAGTCGAAACAGATCTACGACGAGTTAGACATCTTAGTGGGCAGGATGAAAGATGCAGGGTATGTTCCTGAGACAGATTCTGCTCTACATGATGTAGAAGAGGAAGAAAGGGAACATCACCTGGTTGTTCACAGCGAAAAACTTGCGATTGTGTTCGCCTGGTTGAATACAAGCCCACCTATACCGATTAGGATCACTAAGAATCTTCGTGTTTGCGGGGATTGCCATACTGCGATCAAGCTTATTTCTAAAATCATGGAACGTGAAATCATTGTTCGAGATACCAATCGGTTTCACCATTTCAATGGGGGGGCTTGTTCTTGTGGAGATTACTGGTGAACCTGTAATGCCCACGCCAAGCTATGTACTGTATCTTTAATAATAAACTGATTCACTTAGTCACTTTTGTAGTTTCATGCTACAGTTCATAGCTTAGTGATTTCATGCATGTCATAGACTAGCTTATAGGTCCATGTTGCCCCGCTTTATTCAATAAGTCTAATAAATCGGGAAAAACTCTTTAATGTCTAAAAATCCTTAAACATTGAAGAGTTTTTAGATTTATTAATGATTTCATGTTCCATGATTTTAAAAAAAAAAAACTTGATCGCAGTATGACAATCCCCGCAAACACGAAGATTCTTAGTGATCCTATTCGGTGTAGGTGGACTTGTATTCTACCAGGTGAACACAATCGCAAGATTTTCGCTGTGAACAGCCAGGTGATGTTCCCTTTCTTCCTCTTCTACGTCATGTAGAGTAGAATCTGTCTCAGGAACATCTTTCATCCTGTCCACTAAGATCTCTTAACTCTTTTTAGATCTGTTTCGACTATGGATGTGATTTGTCGCCAACAAGGAACGTATAAATCTTGCCTTTTAGTTTCACATTGCTAATTCTTGAAGTTTTCTTGATTCCTTTACTTTTCATGATTGATATGATGGATGAAACTTTCTTCCACTGTCCTGCCTTTGCATAGATATTGGATAGCAAAACATAGTAGCCCGCTTGCTGAAGAACAATGAAGAAGAGATGATCGGCAGCTATCAACCCGGCATCCATTCTAAGCATCCATAGTAGCCCGTTTGCTGAGGAATAATGATCTACAACGACTTTCGAGTTCAATTCTAAGCTTCATCTTCCTAGACCTGATATGCTGACTATTGTCATTCATAGTAGTCGTGTTTTAACAGGTGATTGTCAAGATCTTCTAGTCCAATGGACTTATGAATGTCTGATTTTTGAGCATCTATTGCTATCCTTATTTGTTAATTCGAGGGGTAAAAGCTCGAATTTTTGAGCATCTTGGGTTATCTTGATTCGGTATTGTCATCTTCTAATCAAGCTCATGCTGATTAATGCCCCATCAGTGGTAGGGGTCTCAGATATATTTAAAAATTTGGTTGTTTCTAATGAATGGTTCTGTAGTGCCTATGCGTGTGGACTATTTTTGCTTGCTAGTGTGTTTTTTACTTACGGTGGTACATTGATACAGTTTAAATGGCCAGTTCTCCTATGGCTATACAACCTCATCAGGAAAACGATCATCAATGGAAGACTTCTATGAGACTAGAATTGATGGAGTGGAGGGAGAGATAGTTGGCTTATTTGGAGCTTTTGATGGTATCCGTATTCCTTTCTCTCCACTTTTTGTTTTAACCACTCTTTACTTGAATGGTTATGGTAGAAGCTTGTGGTTGCTTGTTTTCTACAGTTCAGAATAGACCTGCAACCGATATATAATTTCAGATTTGTGTCTTTGTGTTGCATTGTTCAGGGATGGAGGTGTTTGAGCTGCGGAATACGTTAAGAAACATCTCTGTAGCAATCTTATCAAGCATCTAAAAATTCATCTCCGATACTGAATCAGCTATAGGTTCATCCTTACTAAGATTAACTTTGCTTCCAAGTTGCTGTTACTTTGAGAACTTACACATGTTCATGTTTCCACTTTTTTCTAATCTACTGATGCATAAAACCACACGTGGCTTGTAGTTACACATGTTGGAGATTCAAGGGCTGTTGTTTGCAGGTGGAAAAGGTAGGCCTTGTAGTAAATGGTCTATCATTTTTACTTCTTGCGTCAATTTCTCCTGATTTGCTTATTTGGAAAACATGTGTGAGATGTTGAGATTACTTAGATATTTAGATAGTTCAAAGAACACAAGAAGGCCAAATGAGTGCTTCTTTGAAGGAATTGCTGGTGTGACATTCTTCTATGCCTTTACCTTAATATACCATAATTATTTGGTTCTGTTTGTTCGGAAACAGATGAATCTTATTTAGGTGTATTTAGAAGCAAGCAACGCAATGTTATCATTTTTCAATTTTGTATTATAACATTCTGTTAGGAAATCCATTTCCCAAAGAAAAAACGAAAAAGAAAAGGAAAAAAGAAAAAAAGAAAAGAAAAGAGCATGCAGTGGCTTTTTGTCCTTGTAACTCCCTAGATGCTGATACTATTAACTTACTCATTACTCCATAATTTTTTTTTCCTCTCAGCAGCATCATTTGCTCTCTTGTAGCAATTAATCTTTGCTGCTCCCTTCTTTTAAAAAATAAATAATAAAATAACATGGCTGCTTCTTTTATATTGTTCACACATACTCTTAGGAGGGTTATGCTTCCTTTTCGCTTTCAGATCTCTATCTTTAGTGTTTGTGGGATAATGTTCATCGAGTTGCAAATTTAGTTATAGGATCAACCACTTTGCATATGTGTTGTATCATGTATATCATATTAATTCTTTACCTTTTTATGCGGCAATTGTTGTCTCTAGAGATCATAAGCCAGACCAAAGTGGGATTGAAAATGCAGGAGGATTCGTCATGTGGGCTGGTAGGCAAATATCTTCAAACATATCCTTGAGGGTCCGTGATTCTTTAAGCTTATGCTTTCTTTCTATTGTTAAGTTTCTGATATGGTATTGGCTGGTTTTATGATTAGGAACTTGGAGGTTTGGGGATGCCCTAGTTATTTCCCATGCATTTGTCGTTTGATGATAAGCTTTCAATGCAGTATGTGGTGGTAGATCCAGATATTCTGGTATGATGGATTCTTAAGTCAGAATTTCTTTGTCAAACTATTGCTTCTTTAATGTCTTTTGTGGCATTGTGATTTATTTTACTACCAATGAGTCAGATGAGTGGAATTGGAAATTATGGCTAGGTAGTTTTTTTAAGTTTGAAGAATTAGAAAAGAAACCCGCTGCACTACACCCTTCATCCATCACTGAAGTTTCTTAGTAAATTTAATACTCCCTCGTTCTGAGAAAAGATGCAACACTTTTTTAATTTGGATGTCTCATAAAAGAGATAAAATTTTCGTATTTGAAATTTTTTCTACAAAACTATCAAAACATCCATATTTTTTTGTATTTTATATCGTATCAACTCATCGCATTATTTTTTCTTATCTTTTTTTCCCTCACCCCTCTCTCTCACAAACCCAAAAAAGACAAAAGAGTCAATTTTAGTGAAGTCAACACGACCATAAAAAAATGATCCGGGTCAAATGTTGCAAGTTTCGCAGGACGAAAGGAGCAATAGATGTAGGATACCTTATATTGATGAGTTTGTTGTAATGACAACAGTTAGTGGCACCTTGCTTTAATGTATGTATGTTGTAACTCCTTCGGTCTTGCTAGTCCATCTAAGTTTCGGTCTCATTATAATTCACCGTTATCCTTGCAAGACAATAGTTGGTCATTCTATGCTCATGTGAGCACATAATTGATAACTAAGGTGTGTGATTACTGATCTTGATCAAGGATGTGCGATTACTTTAAAATGGCAAGATTGTTACTGACATGCTACGAATTGTTTGATGGGATGCGCGTGAAATTAGGTTGCTCATGTTTCTTTCTCATCACCGACTATTTTTGCTTTCAACGAATTAGTGTAAGATTCATATGATTTAGAGGTTGATAAGCTGGCAGTTCACGTCAAATATGCTGCTGATGAACTGAGATTCCCGAGTTAATTATTGATCTTGATCAAGGATATGTGATTACACTAATATGACAAGATTGTTAGTTTGACTTGCTATGAATTGTCTGATTAGTTGTGTTTGATATTAGGCTGTTCTTATATGTTTCTCATTGCAGACTATTTTTGCTTTCAAAAAGTTGAGTTAGATTCGTATGACTTAGAGGGTGATAAGCTTTTCATAACCAGTAAGAAATTGGGTTAGAATCTTTCACTTAGAAGTCATGATATGGTAGTTTGCACTATGGACAAACTCCAATGAAACAATAAACATGAGTAGAACTGTTAGCTCAGTGGTTCCTTAGTTTTAGCCCTAGGACAAGATTGGTCGTGCACGATTCCGTCCACTTTTCAGGTTGTTTTTAGTTCATTGAGATTGGTAATAGGTTGAGCAACTTAACTTTGCTAAATAGAAAGCCAAAGAAATAGTATTTAAATGACATAGGTTTTTGGTCAAGTTTTCTTTAGTTTTTTTTTCTGCTTTGTGAGTTATGATAGAGATTGGTTGTATGCTTTTAGTCAATCATTGATTCATTGTGATTTGTATCTTTTGTTGGTTTAGGTGCCAATGTCTTGCACGAAATCAGTAGGGACTCCAAAGAAGAAGCAAACGAGCCTTTTCCAACGGTTCGGATTTCGCCATGATGGAGCACATTTGCTCTTCAGGCAATAGATTTGGTAACACAGATAGCTGCGGTGGCTCCATTAAAGCAAGGCCTTGATTCACTTCACCTGAATACAAAATTTCAGCTGATATAAAGAGCATAGTCAACAAAAGAACCCCTGTGCATTTACCGTGTACCACAGCATTTAGATGAAATTTATGAGTAGGAGTTGGTTGAGAAGAATTATTTTATTTGTTTTGAATGATAACCTGCTCGCATCTCTGTTATCAGATAGGTCGACTAGCTGCGGATCCTGCAACAAGACCAAAACTGAAAGAAAAACTCAGATTAGCAGTCTGAGAATGATGGTAATACTACTGGCATTTTATAGCATTTTATATCTAAGGTGCACATGATTTCCTATCACATCTCTGTTAGAAACTTAGAATGATGGTAACACTACTAGCATTTTATAGCTAAGATGCACACGATTCTCTTGCAAGCATAGCAATTGCCAATTAGTTCCTGCACATGACAGATGATTGCTGAACTTAAAGATGGTTCTACTCAAGCATAAAATCCAGTTGTTTCTGTTGGAAGCGTTTGTCGAGCTACAAGTTGATAAAAGAGGCCAATTTCTAAATCTCAGACGAAAAATGAGACGTAGGGGATAAGACACTGCAAACAATATAAACAAGACACATGCAAAAACAAATGCTGATTAGTAAGACAGTGACAAACTAACCAATTGATAAATGCGCCAAAGCTGATGATACTGAATCCCAGTAGAGTTTGGTGATTGTTTTTATGCTCCCTTTGGTTTTGCAGAAGGTTCCCTTGTCTGGTGCGACTAGCATGTCTGTATGCGAAGTGCGAACAACCCACATCAAAAGATAAGTTAAACCAGAATCATGTGAGATCTACCAGAATGGACTCGATTTTATGTAGTCTTGAATCTTGGTGAAAGAACAATGGTTCAAGATGAAGTGGATGAACAAAGCAGCACATTCGTGGTCGTTAAAGCTGCAGTTACTCACAGGAATGAACAATGGAGGATTAGGTTGACGGGAAATGCAAGAAGCAATGTAAAATCACTAAGCACAGGAAAGAAATAGATTAATGCAACAGCAAATGGATAAGAAAAACACAGGAAATAAGATGATACTCATATATGCTGAACCCACGAACGGCCCATGCTTCTTCAAGTTCAGCATAGAATCAGTGATATCTAAGAAACACCAAGTTCGTGTTTTCTTCAATGATACATGCCCCGTTGGTCTAACAAGTAAATGGCAAGCTACCATAATATTGCATGAACCATCAATATCAGCTAACCTGGTTGAATAAAAATGAGAGATCCACTATTTTCAGGATCCACAAATGGCAAAGTGACATGAATAACAAAACAGGAAGAGCAGTTGCGGACATCATGAACAGTACATATACTATGAAGCGAAGGTGAACGCAGGGCACGTGATCGAAGATGTAATACATGATTTTAATGAGCTATTAGCAAAACAGATTTTCTCGAGTCAATGAGAAACTTTATTCAAATTCAATATGCACATTATCCTTCAACACCATCACGGACATTTACAAGTCACATAAGACAATGTTATCGGCCACTAGCTTAAGTAAATATCAACACAATCACAATACACCAATGAATGTGTACTTAATTGGTATAAATCACAACCCTATCAAGACACGAGCCACATGACCTGCAAGTCAAACTATCTCACAGTTACTTGGCTGAGCCTAGCAGTACAGTACACTCGATCCCGAGCCTGCATGCCCTCGCAGCAAGGCCATGAGACCACCTCCATGAACCCGACCTTCAGGAAGTGAACTCTGAGCTGGTGCCACAGATGTACCAGCCATAAAATGGTCATTAGCGACCGACAATGGCTGAGATTCAGGACCGCTGAAGTTGAGACTAGACCACCCTGATGGGAATCCCTCGCAGCTTAAGATCATCATTGCGTCCCGAGGATTGTCTTCAATAGCAGCTTCCTTCATTTTCATGGGTTTTGGATCCTGCAGCATTATACCAGCAGTACCATTTCCATGGACACGCACGTCTTCTACCTGAGCAGCATGGGCAACACAAAGACCGAGCTTTCCCCTGGCAAACTTATTGCAGTGAACGACATCATCAGCACCATAACCAGAACCAGGCTGGCACCACGAGCACCGCTTCCCGCCACCGTGTGCCTTGCAGAAGTCGGTGCTGCCTTGAGCGCTCTTTCCACAGTCCTCATGCTTGCATCTTTTCCCACCACCATGGCAGACACAGTAATTTGTACGACCTCTTGCACTCCGGGTGCATTCAGGGATTGCACATCTCTTGCCACCACCATGGGCGACACAGAACAGGGTACCTCCATGGACACTTTTCGAGCAGACACCACCACCTTGAAACGTACACCTCTTTCCACCACCATGTCCCTTGCAATACGGCGTACTTCCCTCCGCACCTCTGGTGCAAAGAGGATATGTGCATCTTTTTCCTCCTCCATGGGCCTTGCAAAACTTTGTGCTTCCTTGAGCACCTCGGGTGCATGCGGGATACTGGCACCGGCGACCACCACCATGGGCGATGCAAAGACCAGATAAGCCCTCGGCACTCTTGGTGCAATTGTCTATTTTGCATCTCTTGCCCCCGCCATGACGGATGCATAAGCCAGACTTCCCTCTAGCAGCGCGAGTGCATCCTTCAGGGTAGCTACACCTTCTGCCGCCTCCATGGGAAATACATAAGTTCGTTCGTCCTTCTGCACTTTTAGTGCATCCCAAATAATCACAACGCTGGCCACCACCATGAGCCTTACAGAAAGCTGTTTTGCCCTCCGCTCCCCTGCCACAACCAACTCTCTGGCACCTCCTGCCACCACCATGGGAAATACAACGACCAGAAGCTCCTCTCGCACCTCTTTCACATCCAGGGAACTGACAAGGTTTGACGCTAGTTTTACGCTGGTGATTAGGGTGCAAGTTAACAGCACTTGGGGGAGTATCAAGTTGCGCAACACAGCCTGATATAGTGCCTGGAGTGAGTAAAGTAGAATTCACATTGCTGGGACTACAATCAAGAACCGACTCATTAGTAAGCCCCAAATCCTGCAAAGGAATAACCAGAGGCCCTCTTCTCCATTTAGAGGAGGTGGATCCTTCATCCACAAGTTGACCCACGCCAGAGGAGGGAGGTAGAATATCCATTCCATTTAGAACAGGCGAGGAGGCATGAGTGAGACTGGTGACATCAGATTCAGCAGCCGTGGACAAGCTTAGTTCAAGGTCGATGTCAAGTTTCTTCGTTGCCTGAGCCATGGAAGCAGAACTCAGGCCTTCCCCATTGTGTTTCAGATGCAGGTTTAAACCTAGGCTGAGATCCACAGGGGGCTGTCCATCGGTATCCCTTTCCAAGGTTACTACAGTGGAACCATTCTCGACCAACGGGACCTTGCTAGCAATTGAGCTTCCGTTGGATCCAAGTACCAGACCTAGAAAAGGTTCAGACACGAAACTCGCTGACCCATCAGCAGGACCATGGTTTTTATCATTCTTCCCCGAAGTGTGATCAGGGGCAAAAGCGCCATGCAAACCTAGCCTGAGAGAAGTATCCGTAAAGATGCCGAAAGAAGACTTGGTTGCTTTCATATCACTAAGCACTCGGAATTCAGCTACCTGCTCCTACTAAAACACTAATAAAACTATCTGACGCTAAAATCTATTGTATATATAGCTGCACAAACGTCCCACTTCCACTAATACAAGAAGACAGGACAAGCTGAAACCGGCGCTTCAAAAGCCTAAACAACCCCCACTTACAAACCCTGAAGTATCTTCACGATCCATTTTGAGACTTTGACACAGGAGCTCTACCCCTCACGAAAACCAGCAGAAGACAGATGCCCAATATGCCATATTGCTTCGAAAAAGGATTCTGCCAAGGAAACGTGTTTAGAACAGAGGAAGAGACAGCAAAACAAGAGCGTCGAGGGAAACAAGAACCAAAATAAAATACAACTTTGCATTATAGTCTATTCACCCAACGAAGAAAGGGGGGAAAAGGCACAGGACAACTCGATACAAAAGGATCATAAAACTAACATTCAACCATTTGATAGAACTGATCCAAACACAGAATCAGAGTATGACAACATCTATGATAGCATTAGGTAACATGGCATGATCTAGTTCACTTCGGGACAAGGTATGATACAAAAGCATCCAAGGGGAAGTTAAAAGGCAAGAACCCTTTTCATACACCAACGCGACATATATTACTATAACGAACTCGAATTCAACTAGTAAATGCTTATTACGCATAGTTGTGTGCTAACAAAGTAAAATCCCTTCTACCTGTACAACAAGAAGCAGCAATCAGTAATAACAGCACCCTCAATTGAATACCCAAACTCACCTCCAAAAAATCACTCAACTAACACATACCAAAATCACACCTTAACTTTTCCTCGAATCGAAATTTCACAAATCGGACACCGCAGGCACAAATTTATCACCGAGAGGAGCACAAAATCAAAGAACCAAGCATCGAAAACAGAATCTTAAGACCGATAAAATGGACAACGAAAAAAAGCACCGACATCATCCAAAATCACACAAATCACACGGCGTTTCGATTATGACTCGACGAAGGCACATCACATCGAATCTGATCCTCTCATTATCAAACAGAAGCAAAACTCTCCTTTCCCACTCCAACAAGTACAACAACAACAAAAGCACAAACAAAAAAAACCATCATTGTGTCTGTTCAAATCAGAAAAAATTACCGGAAAATGAAATCGATTGGGGGTCTCCGAGATGAGGTGACTGGTGAATTTGGGAAATTTAGGGTTTTGAATTGGGAATTTGCGGCGGCGGGGAGCGGTGGAGAGGGGAAAGAGGCAAGCGGACAAGTGGGAGTGGTGGATTTTATAACAGGGTACAGTGGAAAAGGGGAAATTTAAGTGAAAGATGCTCATACTGTGACATCACACCCGAAAATGGAGTGGCATAAATTTCTAGGACTCTCTCTGGTCCAGTGATGAAAACTAGGAAACGTTTCACACACCAATCACAGGAGACGAATTACTCCCCCACTCTTTCTCAATCTCAATATTATTTGTTTATGTCCTATTATATTTAATAATTTATATAATAAATATTTTTATTTTATATTATATTAATTCATCCGTTTGTTATTTTTTTCTTCATCCTTTT
>LIEC01006482.1:0-15267 GCA_001925005.1 Drosera capensis
GGGGGGGGGGCTAGTGGGGGCCTCATGGTACTACTGGTGGGAAAAGATCTATCTTGCTATCTATCTATCTATCTCAGGTTGGCGAAAAGCAGATGCGTCCATCACAAATATGACAAAAGCCTAAACTAAACTAGTCTAGTATGTTGTGCTGTTCTGCAATTAAGCTGGAGAGAGAAAAAATCAAAAGCAAACGTCTCATTTTTCTACATTTTCTAGCTGAAGCTTCTACTAAAATGGAGGAACAGGATTCTTTTTGTCATTTGTAAGGTAGCGGTTTATTGACAAGTCAAAGAATTCAAAATTGATAGTATTACCACTGTTAAAGAATGATTTGTCGATGTTTTTCTCTAATCGTATAGTTGACATCCCACCGGATATCAGAAATTAACTTCTCTATTTTTTTTTATATAAATTAGATCTATACTCATGATTATATAACTCAAGATTGTATTTTTTATAATGTATTATTTGGTTCATATCTTATTAATAACAAATAACTTATTTTAGATTAAGTATTTATATCGAGTCCTATAAAATTCGATTTATCGATTATTCATATATTGTTTAATTAAGAGAAATTTTTATTATTAAATAATATATAAAGTCATCAACATTACTGTATTATGAGATAATAAAATATACAAACTCAATTCCTTCGGTGTGAAGTCCATGATTTTTCAAATGAGGTTGTCAATGCACCCATAATCGATCGAAGAAAAAGATTGACCAAATAAAAAATATGTGATATTGTTACTCTTATCTTTCACATAATTATTTAACCATTCATATGTTTGAAAATAAAAATTTTAATGAATACAGCTTATTTATTGTCAAATCAATCAATGAAAAGTCCACATGTGTATGACTGTTAACCAATAAAAAATAAACATATAGATGATTAATTAAAAAATCTTTTACATTTGTATTATATATTTATAATGATATAGAACGCTAGAGTTGTTGTTTTTCATTGAAAAATTGGGCCCAATGGGCTTTTAATGGCTATAGATTTCTAATGTGTAGGTTTAAAATAATAATTGCTCTAAATGTTTAACACTTCATTCTTGATTTTAGATGGTAAATGTACGAACACCAAAAAACACTATATAACACCTATGCGTAAATAATTTAGACTATCTTTGGAATATTATATAATGCTAGAGTTGCTTTTTTATTGTTAAATTGGCCTAATTAATTTTTAATGACTATGAGCTTCTAATGATTAATGTGTGGGTTTATAAAAATTGTTCTAAATGATTAGCACTTCATTCTTGACTTTAGATATAAAAAAAAAAACATAACACCCATGCATAAATAGTTTAGATTACTTTTGGAATTTCATTAAATAATTGCTCTAAATGATTAACACTTCACTCTTTTCTTTAGATCTATAAATGTAGAAACACCAAAAAACACAATATAATACCTATGCATAAATAGTTTAGATTACCTTCAGAATTTCAATAAATTACTTTGGACACACAAAAATGGAATTTGTTAATACTTATATTAATCCTTAACGCTACAAGTGGTTGAAACTAGTGGTTTTTGAATGTAAATAAATCTGTTCGTTTAGTTTAACCAACCATGCGTATATCAGGATTTGAACTCAGATGAAGAGTCGTGTATACAAAGTTGTCTATGTTTCCTTATCCGTGAAGGCGAATCACACTCAGCAGCTGAGTCATCTAGTCCCTATAAGTCAAAATTTTCTAGATGCTTTAAACTATGAAGAGGAAATATGGCATCTTGGCATTGATGAGCGAGGTCTTGCTCGTGATCATGGATCAGTTCTTTGAAGTTACTCTTCTAATTTATTACCACAACAAAAATAAGATGTGGCATATAACTCAGATTTTTCTCACATTTTTTTTAGTTTACTGTCATTTCTAAATGATATCATGCATTGAAGGAATGAGAATGATAAATGCAATGGTGAAATCTCTTCGAAGACAAGATTGTGAAAATATTTGTCTGAAAACTTATCTTCTAATTTTTTCATTAAAACATATTGAGTGTCGAACTACTGTGTGATGGTAAATCCGTTAGCGAAAATTGATTTAAAAGGTTCTTCGAATTTACGGGATATTCGGTTGATCAAAGAAAAATCCTTTGAGATTTTTAAAAAAAAGAAGTCTCTGTATTACAAACAAAGATAAGGTTGCACAGATATGCTCTCTTGATATCTTCTGATTATAATTATTCAAAATCAAATGAAGAGTATTGATAGGATGAATGCAAGAGACTATAGTACACTGATACCTTTCAGTGATGGTAAATGGTCTATGCCGTCCAAGAATTAATTAATTATAATACGATTCATACTAAAACAGGCAACTGCTTGCTTATGCTGTTTTGCAAATTGCAAAGCTTTAGACCGTCCTAGGATGATCAATATACTTCATCCTATAGTTGGCGTCGAGGAGGCGACTGTTTGTATATGATGGGATGCAACCTTTATACCGTCCTAGGATGATCAATATACTTTAGGCGGCAAACAGTTTTGCCACTATTTATAACTATTCATGCGACGAATAATCCGCTTACATCTCAATTACGACTTGGACGGGTTAAAAAAAGGTTGGTTGCTTTTTTATCGACAGGAAAATATGTAACAACAGGAGAGATTCCCAAAAGCTAGTTCACCAAACATTACTGCGCTACATGGTTTTTGCTATTTAGCCATGGGGTTCGCGTGGTTGTAGGTTAACTTTTTTTGTCACCGGAAAGTCGAACAAATCATCGTGTGCTACGAGTGATTAACCCGCATATTCGACATTTTACATCAGCAAAAGCAACCAACACGACAAATGAAACAACACAAAACATTTCGTTTCGCACGAAGTTGGAATCTTGATCAAGTGTTGTCAACTCAAACTCAATCCTATAATTGCACTATAAAGACGTCACGGTGACACTTCACAGTCTTGAAAATGACGCTTATGATGTTATGATTGATTATCACGGAGCAATGATTATGTCCCAAATCGAACAAAACACCCAGTTTTGTGCCAAACCTCGATGTTTACAGCGAAATCAAAGTCTCGTAAAGTTTATCTACAATCTTATCTCGTGTAACGAAGAGACTGTAAACTCAGTATCAGTATCAGTGACAAACAACAACAGCACAGTACAAGTATTCCATTGCTTCCGTGTGGAGGCTGCTTGCCAACCTACCTACATGATAGAGCAGTTGCAAAATCTTTGTCACGTATCACTATAGTCCATGCGGCTACTATGATTTCTTTCACAAGTTTTCTCCAGTTTATTTTATATTCTTAAGGTTTGATGGACATATATCATAACCAGCATATGTGTATTTTTACTTAAATTCAATGATCAAAATTAAAACTGTGATATGAAGATAAAGATGATAATTAATAAGCCCACTAATATCAAGTTAATCAATATCCCCAAAAAAATCTACCATTATATTTAAATCATTTTCATTGCTTTTCTATAGATTAGTTTTGCTTCAAATTTTTAGGTAATCACATGGATCCAACAAAAACTCATGCTTATGTTTTCATCCCATTTGAAATTGAGCTAGCTAAAATACTCTCTCCCTTCCATAAAAATTATAATACCTGTCTTATTTCAATATCTTATAAAAATTATAATATTTTCTAATTTGATAAAGAATAACATCAAATCAACTACAATATATCCATTAACTCCTCTCACAACAGGTACAATAAATCGTAATTTTAATATGATTCAATATAAATTTAAGACACACACATAAATTTTCGATTAGGATCAAAATAAATAATTTTCACGGAACAGAAAGAATGCATCCTAATGAAAGAAATCCGTATAAACCCAATTAACCAATTACAAAAGAAAAAATTCTTATTCTAACATTATATAATTAAATTTTAATAAATACACCTAAACTTAAATGAGGGGTAAGTCGGTGACTGTATTCCTGTTTCCCATATGTTAGAGACGATGTAGAAAGCTTCGTCCCTTCATCTTACCAAACCACCTAGCTATCGTCATTTTCTTCTCCTCATCAAAAAAACCCAAGTTCGCACTAGCCCAAATCTCACCTGCCCACCTCATCATCATTTTTCTGATTTTGGGGTCTCTGTATATATATGTATACACCTCTCAATCATTTTTTGATAATTCCCTCTCTCACTTGATCAAATCATCCCACTTTACTCTTCTGTTCAGCATTCAATCAAACTATAGTTGTTATTACCAGTTAAGTTATCAAATTCTCTGACCTTTTTGCTTTTGTTCGTATCAACGATAGTTATCCTGATACGTGATTTATAGGAATGGTCATCGATCGATCGATTTGTTATCACAATCGATTACCATGTTGCGTATTGGGCTTTGGTACCATAGGGTTTTTATGATATCTATAAGTGTGGAGATAACATTTTTCATTTGTGCATGTTTCATGTTGTACAACGAAGTAGTCTATACTTGAGATAATATTAAACAGGGCAACACGGCAACAGGGCAAGTGGGTGTGTGGCCGTTTCCGTTTCCTTGATAGTGCAAAAAATAATGGTGATATTGGGGTATTAGAACAAACATGCAGGTTGTATTCTTGTGCTTTTGGCCAAGATAGGCACTGAGAAGTTCAACAACATACTCAACACTTAATTGGTGTGATTACCATTCTCATAGCATATGGTGGCTCAGTTAATGGCTTAGTCATGGATTTCACTTTTAGTGCACCTTTTAGATTTCCTACATGCAAAATATTAAGCTTTTCGGTCTTGAGTGAAGAATGATGCTCTTGTCCGCGTGAGAAATCTGAAATAACGGGATAAACACTTGCATGATTTGTTATTGGTGTCTCTCGAGTCATCAAAAACGATATCTTATCCGTGTCGAGTGAACTGAGATGATGAGATAAAAATTTGATTTGTTATTATTGCGTCGACCTAAGTTTTTTTTTTACTAGTGGTCGTTGTGCTCGGGCTATGATACTGAAAGTTCCGTACATGAACTCAGCAGTGCATACATGCTGTTTGTCATAATTTTAGTAGAGTATATGAAAAAGTTTCTTCCTAGTCATCTTCAATCAAAAGACATGCTTTTTTACTACAGCATATAAGTTCATAGTGTATTGTATTTGCACTTTTGGCTAATGCTCGTTTTTTCTTGCTTTTCAGGCCACTTCATTCCGCTTCGATTGGACGCAGTATAAATATCCATATCCTGGTTTGATATTCTCGGCATGATAATGGAAAGTAACCCCTCCAACGCTGCTGCATATTAACTCGTTGAGGCTCTAATCGAAGTATCACCCCATAAGGAAAAAAAAAAAAACCATGGCTATGGCTTCGACGAGCAAGGTGGTTCTAGGGTCGTTTGGCTTCGGAGTCTTCTGGGTCCTGGCGGTTTTCCCTGCTGTCCCTTTTATGCCTGTTGGTAGGACAGCAGGCTCCCTTCTTGGGGCAATGCTAATGGTCGTTTTCCGTGTCCTGTCACCCGAACAAGCCTATGCGGCTATTGATCTTCCCATACTGGGTCTTCTCTTTGGGACGATGGTCGTAAGTGTGTATCTTGAACGTGCCGATATGTTCAAGTACCTTGGGAAGATGCTCTCGTGGAAGAGCATGGGTCCCAAGGACATGTTAATCAGGATCTGTTTTATATCTGCTCTGTCTAGCGCCCTTTTCACGAACGACACCTCTTGTGTCGTCTTGACTGAATTTGTGCTTAAAATCGCCCGCCAACATAACCTCCCCCCACACCCTTTTCTCCTAGCACTTGCCTCAAGTGCAAATATTGGGTCCTCAGCTACTCCTATTGGGAACCCGCAGAATCTTGTCATTGCGGTGCAGAGCAAGATTTCCTTCTTTCATTTCCTCGTAGGTATTGCCCCGGCTATGCTTGTAGGTGTTGTGATCAACTCTGTGCTCCTCTTGGGCTTGTATTGGAGGGTGTTGACTGTTCACAAGGATGAAGAGGATAATAAGTCCGAGGTGGCGATCGAAGAGGCTGTGAGTTCTCACAGATTCTTGCCCGCGACAATGTCGCATTTGTCTCCCTCCGAATCTTTTGAACTCGATGGCATTCCTCTTGAAGAGGTACGTGCCCTTCATATCGAAACTCTAAGAAGCAGACGAGCTTCGCGCGATCAAGAAGCCAATGGTGTAGTACAAAGGGATGGGGCTGAGTCGACGAGGAACTCGATTGCTTCGAAAGATGTGGCGTTGGAAGTCGGTGGCATAGAAGAAACTTCTGTTTCCAAAACGAAGAAGAAGATATGGAAGATATGCGTCTATCTTGTCACCATAGGCATGCTGGTTGCTTTACTCATGGGCCTGAATATGTCATGGTCCGCTATCACTGCTGCGCTTGCTTTGATCGTTCTTGATTTCAAGGACGCTCGACCATCACTGGAAAAGGTAACCCTTCCATCTTTCTGAGCCACCCTTTGTTTCATTGCTTATGTTCTGAGTAAACATATGCTGGAAACCAGCAAACAGACTGATAGCAGCTTCCTGTATTAACTTTATCCTGGTTATATAATAGTGCTGAAGCTTGTCTGTTTTCTTGTGTCCAGGTTTCATATTCACTGTTGATATTCTTCTGTGGGATGTTCATTACTGTCGAGGGATTCAATCAGACGGGAATCCCTGGCAAGTTTTGGGAACTTATGGCACCATATTCAAAGATAAATCACCCCGGTGGAATAGCTGTTCTTGCCATCGTCATATTACTCCTCTCAAACGTGGCCTCAAACGTACCAACTGGTATTAACCTGTTTAGAAATTATTAGTGGTTTCATTTGTGATAAAATAATGACGGTTCTAACTGGTTCTAACAGTCAACTGTCTCGCCCCCCAATAGATAGTGTTATAGATAAAAATTAACCATCTATATTCCTCTTGTACTCCTCAATATAGTTCCATGCTGATGAAATTGTATTTTGTAGTGTTGCTGCTTGGAGCGCGAGTTGCTGCATCAGCAGCTGCTATATCTGCAGCAGATGAGAATAAAGCTTGGCTGATCCTAGCCTGGGTAAGCACTGTGGCCGGGAACTTGTCGCTCTTGGGATCTGCAGCGAACTTGATCGTGTGCGAGCAGGCTCGTAGAGCTCCGGACTTCGGATACAATCTAACCTTCTGGAGCCATCTCAAGTTCGGACTTCCATCGACTATCATCGTGACTGCCATAGGCTTGACACTCATCAGAGGTTGATGACATGTTCTGCATCAATGCGGACATGAACTATCTCAGAAGCGCTACTCAACATAATTTCCCGTTTTTATGTAGAATAAGCTCGTTTTTACCAGAATAGTTTTGGAGTTGATGTACAACTTCTTTGCGTGTTATCTGTGGATGCCAATGGCGGAAAGCTTCAACTGCGTGGTGATGAACTCAAGGAAGCACCAGATGTTGGGTAAACACAGGAAATATAAAGTATTGCTTTGTCTGTCTTGCTTATTTTTGGAAAAAATTTATGGTGTGTATAGTGATGATATAGGAAGGAAGCCTGCTATTTCCATAGATACGGATCTTATAATCATGATCCTCTCCTGTTCATATATGTATGATATTTTGGTGAATCAATGCAGTTCCGACTTTTCACAGTTCTGTCAATTTTTCTATGGTATTGTAGCTCCAAAGATGAATGTTGTCTTGAAACCAGCTGCCCTGGTTTAGCTATGAATCAAACCATGATTCATAAACCACGCTGCTTCGCCTCAATCCTGCTCCAGGAATTAACCCTCTCGATATCATAAACCTGGTATCCTGTTAACTGGATTGAACTATATATCTTCACTGGCGCTCTCAGTTCAGACTTTGCTGTGTGCAACCCAGCTGATGGGTTATATTTATGGTTCTTATCCATTTCCATCAGAGACTATCCATGCAGATGACGACGAACCTTCTGCTTGAACACTCAATCCAGATGACGACGAACCTTTTGCTGTGTCACTCGACTGAGTTTCCTCTGAGTCCTGTTGTGGGAGACCCTTAATTAAACAAAGCTTCTCAGACATTCTTATCCTTACATTCTTCAACTCTTCGTTCGTTGAAGATGTCATCGAAAGTAAATACAAAACTGAACAAAGTATAATCTCTTCAACTCGTCTTTACAAGAAAGTATAACGCAGGATTATATCGATGGCATACGCTCTCTAATACAAGTATTTTGTAAGGACTTGAAGATCATTGTCCCTCAATATTTCATATTAGGCATGTAAGCACCCTGAGTAGTATCTCACATCACTCTTCACCGCAACTTTGCTGGATTTTGGGTGCTCGATCGGGGTGTATCTTTTTATTAAATCATAAAGTTCAAGAGAAGATCTAATTGCATATATCCAACAAATCCAATGATCCAGTCATAACATGTTTATATGCATATGAGATTTTGTTTATATTTATTAGTTCAGCGATGTTGGCCTTCTGACTTGCTAATGGACTCCACGGAATTTTCATAATTTAATTGTGTAGTGCACATTAGATATGTTTAAGTATCCTGAAATAGATGTGGGCATGTGGCCTCCGGAATCTTGTGTCGAGTTATTTCTCTTAAAGTGAAAGCAAATCATTGAGGCATCATTCATCCTTTTGTGCTGCATGTTTTAGTTATCATTAAAATGATGCTGTTAACCACATCTCAAGCTAGTTTTTTCATATAAATACTTCCATACCTATTGGCACACTTTTTTTTTTTTTTTTGAAATTGGGATCAGGATTTCATTAAGATAAAACAAATCTCACAGATGATAAGAACACAACTCATAATCGTATAAATCGATGAACATGAACAAGAAATAACTCATAACGCGACTTCGCAAAGCTACGAGCTATACAAAATCTGTTATTTACCATAATATATATTGCGAGCAACTTAACTCACAATTCTTAAGGAACCAGCAATTATTTCTGACTCGTATTTTCTCTAAATTAGCCAAATAATTGCATTTTAGTAGGCTTGGAAATGGCATCTGTGGAAATCTTGTATACTTCATATGAGACGTGTACACTCTGAATGAGACCCCGATTCATGATAGAAGGCATTTGAACATATAATGTTTGTACAACAGGACATCAAGAATCAATCAATTGATCTACATTTTATACACCATCTGTAAACCGTTGTATATATACTACGACAAGCTATGCATAACAGGCCTTTTGTCTCCGAGAATAATCAAAATAGTCCTTCATGCAAATCGGAAGTGACACGCTGGAGGATGAACTGTTACAATCTGGTCACTGAATTGAACTCCAGGCCGGAAGAACAGCTTGTCTGCTATGAGAACAAAGAAGACTAACTCCAGGTCGGAGAAATCGCTTGGCTGCCCAGAAAACAGAGAAAACTATCACACGTCGAAAATAATTGCTCAGTGCTCAAGCATACGATATGTATAACACTAGGTGTGATTTTTGCCTCCATATGACCACATGTTTTATTAAGGAACTTGTTTATCCACATCTCTTGGTTGCATACCAGACTACACAGCTACATAAGCGAGTTATAACTACATTATTTCGCGGACAGACTAACCGTTGAAATCAACCATCAAGATTTAAATAATCCCTAGAGGAAATGAGGCCATGTTCAATTTAAAGAGTAAGTAGGTTATTAACACTTACTCCATGATATCCTTCCAATAAGAATCACTTGCTCCATCGTCGAGAAGATCACTCCATCCATTAAAGGTGCTGCTAGTAGAGCCACAATGAGGATGATCATCACCAATAGCATCACAGACCTCCTCTGCGTTCATCTTGCCTTTAATCCGATGACCATCGAACAAGGATCTCTCTGAAGAACTAGGCGCCAATGCGGGCATCTCATTGGCATCGAATGGCATTCTAATGTTCAAAGTGTTACCGACTCCATTAACGTTGTCGAATTGATTGTCAGAGCAATTGTTAAAAGTCATTGCTTGAGAAAGATCATCAGTTGGTTGTCCTTGGCCTTGAGGTAATTCAAAGGACGAAAGTTTGTACAGATCATCTTGATCAGGAATAGGCACTCCGTCGGCTAATGGCTGAGGGTTCTGAAATGGGGTCAACTCAAAGGGATTTTGAACTTGGTTAGTGTTTAGGACTTGGAAGATGTTTTGAAGAAGATGGATCTTGGCTAGCTGGGTGGCATCAGAATGAAGTTTGAGGACATTGTCCAGCGGATTCACCATGAGATGGCTAAGGTTGGCTGCGGCGGCTAGGATATGAGGTAGGTCTGCAAAGAGCTGTAGATCGGTTCGTGGCCTATGTGTTGTTGGGTCGATTCCCCTTTGTAGCAGTTTTTTCTTCAGATGGGTATTCCAGAAGTTCTTGATCTCGTTATCCGTCCTCCCGGGAAAGTGCCCTGCAATTGCTGACCACCTGTAAATATGGAAATAATACTCGTATAATTAGTCGGAGTCAGATCCTTATGAACTGAACAATTACTGGGGTTTTGAATTACAGCCATGATAAGTTTAGATATGTATTATCATGTGCACGGAGCGTCTACCAGCATGCATATGCAGGTAATGGTGCTCATTAAATCCCTCGTTATAAGATACGAATCTTGAACCTGTTATCAGAGACTCTGAGAAACTCTGCGTTGGGTATTAGATAAGACATAATGTATACCACCTATATGCATGCATAGCATGAGAGGGAAGCGAATATGGTTTACTTGTTTCCAAGGACAGAATGCAGGTTGATGATGAGCTCTTCCTCTTCCTCAGTGAACTTGCCCCTCTTGATATCAGGCCGCAGATAGTTAGTCCACCGCAGGCGGCAACTCTTGCCGCACCTGTGCAAGCCAGCCAACTTAGGAAGCGCCCGCCAACTCCCATGCCCTTTCTCCTTAATGTAATCCACAAGCTTCTTGTCCTCCTCCGGTGTCCATGGTCCTTTCTTCAGTCCATCCTCTTCCCTACAACACGGAGATCTCCCCATAGACAACAACACTTGTATAATCGATTAAACAGATAGTCGCAGCCTGAGGGATTCATCTTGCACAGGATATATAACAATGTGATGGCTTGTTGTTCGGAGAAGCTCTTCCTGGGTCAAAGAGTGAAACACAAGCCTCTAACTGTTTCTGTTATGTGCAACACTGACATGTGTATGTTTGTGTCTTCTTTGTCTTGGGAAAAAGTCGTTGCTTTCATCAACTACCCGCTCCTGGCTTTCCTCTTCGTCTTTGCTTGCGTGGATTTATGACAGCAAGTTCTTCAATATGTTTTGCTGAGCTCAGTCGAGCGAAAAACATCACGAATTCTAGCCAGTTAGTACGTAACATATGACAGGTTATGAGCTTATGTTCTCTAACTAATCACTACAGCTCCAGAATCATTTTGAGTAACCAATTTAATCAAAAACTCAAAATATTTTTAAGTACGGCTTTGTGAAGCAGCAGCTGCTGCCGCTGTTAATTGACAGCCATAATAGATTAATCAGCACACATTCAAACAAATTTTCTTTTAAAAAAAAAAAAAAAAAAACATTTAAAATTTGTAAAATAATGTTTTGAAATTCAAATTCAAAATGATTTGAATACGATTTTGTTGTTGGCACTGCCAATATCTTAATTAATGTATTGATCCCGTAATGTTAACCATATCTTAATTAATGTATCTCAGACACAACATGTGCTACAATAGAATATGGTTGCTTCTCCACCGTCGTCGGATGCCCCCGTTTTCCTGATGTTATACTAGGGGATCCTAATCCGGTTGATATGATACGATCATATGAACCTAACTATTATCAAGTAGTTTGTGTTTGGTATGGATTATCCAGCATTTGCAATCATAAAATGCATTTCCTATTTGGACACGTACAAAGATGGACGTCTGATATATGAAAGAAGTCAATAACATAGGGAGCCTTAAAAGAAAAACAACTCTACAAATAAGATGCCTATAGAGTATACTAGCTGTAGCTGGGCAAAGAGCTAGCCACATCAAAAGTGTTTTTTGATTAAGTGTCCAAGCACGCAATTAAGCCATGAGTTGCCTTGTATGGATATTGAAAACTTATTGTTTGTTGAGTAAATCACCAAACACTTGCCTAAAAGTGAACTGAATCTCTGGTTAGTTAAAAACTTGAGAAGCTAAGCAAAGGTGTCTTCATAAAATTAAGACTGAGGCTGTCATGACATACTTTATCGCTGAAACTCTTATAAACTGGAACGATTTGATCGGCGACTGTCTGATAAGGTACTCACTGCGTCTCACGGTAGTATCATTTACTCGAAACTCTAATACTTCGTGGCTAAGTGCATCGAGAAGAGCAATTTTTTTTTTTTTAAAAAAACATGACCGTATACTATTGGATAATGACATCAGGTGTCATACCTTTCTCGAACTCGAAGAAAACCAACTAGGAAAAGAGATATAGAGGGTATATTAAGTCCAAAGTAAAGTATTACCCATCACATACAAAGGTAAAGTCCGTTCGAGTTCTGAACTCTAGTCTCCAAAACAGGGTATGACGGATAAAGCTTGACAATGTCGTTACATCCTAAAAGTTTGATCTGTGAACACCAAATCTCTACGTTAGAACCAACTACAAAACAATCACTCATTATTCACAATTTGCTATTGTGTCGTTCATCTTTTTCTCACCAAACGCCAGCCGTCGTCGTCATCTTTCTCATGTCATAACTTATCTGATCTTTTCCACAAGTTTGACCTTATATGAAAGGAAGTGGAAGCTTGCACATTATTGTAAACACTAGCTAAATTTTTTTCAAGATAACTGTATCAGTGTCACTTCATGGGGAGCAACTAAGCAAGCAACCAAAAGAGAAACAACGGTAAACGACGATAAAGAAAACACAAATGTTGAACAGAAGCAATTGCATTGCATACAAGCAAATACTAATCAGCTAGATGGCCAGATGATAGGGATGCAACCAAGATGCTCTGCATCTGCCAAACTAAATATCAATAAGCACTATATTGTCACGTCAAAGATTCTTTCAACCAAGGGCAATGGATATCAGAAGTTATGCACGAAATAAGATCATACCAGTTGCAATGCCACTGTAGGACTTCAGCAACCGGGCGTATGAGCTTATAAGTTACATGCATCTTTTCGCGTCCAACAAACCAGTAATGCTCGATCACCCCTGCTTCAGGAATAAGAGCTCTGACGTCAATCTGTTATGGTTGTATGACGCGTGAGGAAATGAGCCACGATTGAGAGGAACAAATAACAAAGCAGAAAGACAACAGAACAAGAATATATAACTGGTCTGAGTAAAAGCATTTTCCCAGCCTCTATGGTCACAGAGTCTCCAATATGTAAATTGCTCACCCATGTTTATTGAGTGACTTGAGCATCAAGCCTACGATAATAGATAACCAAAATTAACGATGACTCTTCCTTCAGCTAATTATCTTCAAAAGTTTCACCACAAAGTTCCTGTCTGACGCAATAACATTCTCCTCCCTCAACACAGAGCTCACACTCCCAACACAAGCATATTGCAACCCAAAATATATCCATCATAACAAACAGAATCGCAAGCCAAAAATATCAGACGTCTCTTGCCATTGAAATACGTTTCCCTCAATCCCAAACACTCGCTCCGTACACGAGGCTCTTTTCACGACATAGCCTTTAGCATGACTTTTAATCGATAATCGATATAGTCGCAGAAGCTCAAGGACTAGTCTGCTTCTTAAAAATTACAGTTCACTCATGCCATACTTATGTCAGCATAGCCTTACGTTGCAACAAAATCAGAAGACAATATGTGAACTACAAAACACAGTGCAAATTAACGTTTGATGTTGTTCGGAACAACTAAGAATAAGCACAACAAGTCCTGTGAAGTATAATTTGTATTTGACTTCACCTCACACACTGAAGACGAGTTCTTGTTCCAAGCACCAAAATACACAGAAACTTTAAGAGTGATTCACGACCCATACCTATATACAACAAAAAGGAACATATCACATGATCCCGTCAAATACAAGACTGTAAAACGGGGTGATGTACGTTGCTTTATTTCTATTTTTGCATAGAAGTTGTTTCCTGATGCGGTGACGCTCTTAGGTGTCACCCATACCTATATACACTAGTATGATAATACGCCAAGGAAACAACTTCAAAATTATTCTAAAAGCAAGAAATTGAAAGAGTGTTATTTGTATCTTTAACGGGTCACGAGCTTCATGCTTTCCTCACTACAAGAGGCACCTGGCCAGTTGTATACCTGAAAAAAATCAGAATCATGGTCACTTGTGTTAAATATATTAGTTATATATTACTAATATGATCGTTGGAATATGCTCGTTGCAATATGACCGTTGTAATGACATATTCCGTAACATATTCTAATAAGAAAAAAACCCAATCCTGACACGGGGAGGTAGTGACAATAAATAACAATAGAATATGTTATTACAATACTCATATTCCAACGATCATATTCTGATGATCATATTATTAATATATAACTAATATATTCTAATATCCCTTCAAACTGATCAACAAATCACTGCAAAGTATACATTTCCATTCCCATTACGAGATCGACGGTTTTCTATTACAAAATTGGGGAAAACCCCGAACACAACGATCAATCATCATGAAGACGAGCCCGTCCTGCACTCAAACCACGACAAAATTTGTTCGCGTCATCGATGATGGGAATCGAGAACTCTATCGATTAGGGTTTTGTCCACACATCACCGCGTCCAATGGTCACAATTGTTTTGTTAAAAGGTTCAATTAGACACTATAAATCTCAATGATAATTTTGTCAACCATAAAAAATTAAATCTCAATAATAAATTTGGGCAGAAACTCATTCCAATAACCCCGTTGTAACACTGATTGGAGGTCAAGGTTGATTGGAAAAGTAAATATTGTGCATAGATGACGACCTTCTTATTGGTTTATAGAGTTATAAATGTGATCCGTGGCCTTAATGAAATTTATATTTTGCAGAAATCATAATTCATTAGAACTTATTTTAAACAGACAAACATAACAAGACCTAAGCTCTAGATATTATTGAGTGTAAAGTATGATGAGAGTCAGTCACCTCGAATAGATCATGCTACAAAGATAAAACGAGAACCATCGGATGTAATTTCTAACAATCGAGTCCCAATAAGAAAAATGCATTTTCTTAATTTTTTTTACAACCATTTTCTCTTTAGGCACATTTAATTCTCAATATGCATCTTTCTCAAAAAAAAAAAAATCTCAATATGCATATATACATTCCTCACCATGTCTAATACTCTTCTATCTTACAATAGATGCAACGTATACATATTTTATATTATTTTATACGCATCAATATAAGTCTTG
>LIEC01006483.1:0-85279 GCA_001925005.1 Drosera capensis
GGGAGGGGGGAGGGGTGGTGGTGTTTGTTGGAAAAAAGAATAAATATAGAAAGGATAGGTTAACTAAAGAAATTTTGGTTTTTGTTTAAAAGAATGCTTATCAAAGTTGAAAAAATGTATGTGATAAGAAAGTGCAATCCCTCCAACTTGTTTAGAAATTGATGGAACAAAAGCTGAGATGTATTAGCCATGATGTTTTTACTGTGATTAGGCTAGGAATCAAGTAGGTAGTTGCAGTCTAGGTCGGATGCGGCTGTAGATGATGGGTATCGTGTGAGCCACTAGATACAGAGTACTACAGAGGATTTTAGCTAAGTAGCTAAGGCATGCATGAGCAATAAAAGACCTATAAATGCTTCAAGATCTGGGATTGAGCTTGCAGATGAGGACCAACACAGAAAAGCATGAAGTGCATCAGATCTGGGTGCATACTAAGGTTACAGCAGGGACTTGGTAAAGACTAGGGTTATAGGGTGCAAACTAGGCCTCATAGTACTGGATAGAGACTAAAGGTTGTCACAGACTGGAGTCAGTCAAATGAAGATTTGAGGAACAGACAGCAACAATACGAGAATCTTTAGTAGGTGGGCTATCAAAATGGGTTGGGGGACACACGTGACAAGATATCACATCAGAAACAGTACCTGTTGCTGGGAGCCTATAAAAGGGAATCGTTGAGGCACATTGAAGAAAGGCTGTTGAATTAGATTGAAAGGCAAGTGTGCAAAGCAATCATAAATTCAAATATTACTCAAGAGAGCTAATTCGTGAAGATCATAGTGAAAGGGGTGTCATTTGATAACGAGTGTCTGAACCAGTATAAATACTGTGTCTATTACTTGCTTTCATTGCTTAATATTTAGAACTGTTAGAAACAAATCATCATAATTAAACAGAGATAAACTCACAGAGTTTGACCTCTCTACTACAGATCACCAAGAATCATCTACAGACTTCCTAAGTGGTATGCATAAAACAGTGATCTGCAAAGAACTAGTATTCACCCCTTCCCCCTTTAGGTTGAATCTTGGACCTTACAGTATGACAAATGTAATTCTCACTCTTCATGGATTTAATCATCGACTAACATTTTCTTTTCATGTTCAATTATGATAAGTGTTGTAAATAAGTATGATAAAGAGAGAGTTGCTAGTGAGTGTTGTAGTAGGCACGTTAAATTTTGAATTTATATGCACTCACTTTCACTCTAAAAATATTAGATTAATGTAGGAGTGGAAGTAAGGGTCGAACCCATAGAGATGGTCGCAATATTATTTATTTTTATTTTTTTTGAAAATTAAGATTTGAGGGGTTTTTTGTTTTTGACTGATGAGAACTAAAATAATCTTAACTAATGGCAGAACTGGATTGAGGTGTTTTCTTATATGATAAACCGGTAGGTAAGTGGACTAATTACATTCTAGCTTTTTAAGTTCAATCATGGATGATTATCATATGGATTCGTTATTTAGATAGGTTGGCTACAATATCTTTGGACATAAAGTATCACATTCGCTAGATTATTAATTATCAATGACCTTTTATAATTAAACTAATCTATCTATTCCTAACTTATCGATGCGCTCGTATATGCTAAAAATAAATAAATTGAATCAAAGCAAGAGAATACTTAAACTATTATGTTCCCATAAAATCAATCATAACATCTAGTGAGCTTAAACTATTATGTTCCCATAAAATCAATCATAACATCATGACAACGAGCTTAAATCATGAATTATTATTTGCTACCAATTTTATCACTTATCGCGATTAATAGATAGGTTATGTCAATAATAGGTGATCAAGCTATTTGATTTCATAACATATAATGAATTACGGTCAGATTTCATGCATCAACCTTTATATGCGGAATTGGTTTTGGTGTTCTAACTCATCTCATGATCCTAGCTAGAATTTCATTAATCTATCGTCACTATATAATTACTCACTCATTATATCAATCATCATCACATACATCATCATTACATGCATCATCATAGACATAACTATAAATAAAAAAAAGAAAGATAGATAATACAACGTAGAAGAACGAAGATAGATGACGAATTAAAGAGATCTAAAGCGTTACACCAAGATCCGCCCTTCGAAAGCATAGAAAAAAAATAATCTAAACTAGGGTTTTGAGAGGACAAAGGTGGCTGAAAGGCCCTGGAAAATAACACTAATCTCCTTTAAAATGAAGAGAATACACGGGTATTTACAGAAAATCCGAAAATAATTCAAATTTTGAAGGAAACAAACTGAATCTGGATATTTTACCTCCTTAAAAACCATTATAGGGCTCCTGTAACGATTGTTACACTACATAGCTAATCAAATTTTCTAGGTGTATGGCTGTAACAGTCGTTATAGGGAGTGTAACGGTCGTTGCAGTCTAGAAAATCAACAAAAACATCATTTGTTCGCTCCGAACTCCGTTCTGATAGATGGTATACCTTATGTAGTCCTTATATCATCATCAAAAACTCTTTAAATGACATCATTTGCACCCTCAAAATGTCCACGAATCTATGTGTCGTTTAACTTTTATGGAACATACATGCTCAAATAAGCCACAAAAGCATCGGTTTAACTCCAAAACAGCTCTAAACAACTTTAAACATTAACATCACCAGATATCAAGATGAGTGATTTCCAAATCATCACACTTGATCACGCTCATCTTTAAGTATTTTTATCCATCCAATTCATGAGTTGCCAAAAGTTATTCTTCTCAATCAATTCTACAATGAAAACACGCAAAACAACAGTATCCAAGTCCATCGACATAAACTAAACTAAAGCCATGAAATAAAGAACTCAAATACCACAAAATAATAGGTTTAACATAAATAAAATACGTGTGTTTACACACACATCAGTTGTCGAAGTAAACTATTGGTGACCATAAAGAATACCCATAATCAAAATAACATCATTACTCTATATCAAAACGAGAATATAACATAGACTAAATATCTTGCATTATGAATATTTCTCTAACACCTCATGACTTTGACCTAACACATATTATCGTCATATCATGCTCACATTCATATGATCATAGGTTAACCAAAGAGAATGTCATTAACCTATAAGTTTGCTACTAATATCCACAAAAGAGAATGGCTTGACTATATACATATTTTTTTTATGCATTAAGGTGATCAATCATAATATATAGAATAAGTAATTGAGGATAAATCAACACATAAACATGAAATAATTTAATTTAAGAATCACATCTCACAATATCCATGAAAGAGTTCTAATTACTATGCCATACTAAACTCTTACGCTACCATAGCTATGAAAAGAAATGACATAATCAACAAAGAATCAGAAAAAGTCATCACTGTACAACTAAGGAAAGAGTATAAACCAAACAATCAAGGACAATTGATCTATAAACAACCGATAACAATCCCGCAATGATTGATGAACCAACAAAGCATAGACTAGAATCGCCTATGATAATTCTCTCGTTAAAAGCATAAAGAGAAGACCAATTTGTGGCAATGTCGGCCTTTTCATTGATGAAAAGCTCTGATAATTCGTCTCTCTTTTTTTAAACTTTAGCAGTGGTTATATATAGAAAATACAAAATAACCAAAATCTCACTAAAATAGAAAGATTATATTGTGTAGTTCAGGAACGACGCATGGCATGTACGTGTGGGACACGGCCCGTGCTCTTCTCCTTGTACTTCGAGCATAGTGCAATAAGATACTCTATGTTGCACGCCCCGTGCTTGAATTGCACGGCTTGTGTCTGATAGAAAACATGCATCCTTCGTCTTTTAAAGCTTCAGTAAATGATAAACACATCTCAACACTTCCAAGATCAACCAGAAACTTCAAACAATCAGCTACAAATCTCCTTCCAAATCGCTTATCATCAGAATCACTTCGAACTTTCACTTCTATAAGAAAAACAAGAAGTATGGCAGTATCAACGTTTTAAATAGTAAAAGAACTAAAATTACTCAAATTATGACTAAAATCGACTCAAACAAGTACCTATGATTAAGAAAATGATGTATGCTTATACACACATCAATAGGCTTTTTAGTCTGTGAAGGAAATGTGTAGGAGTTCAACAAGTTTTCAAAAAACAATATGTTCAAGTATTTCTTTCTTGAAAGACCTAACCAATCAGAGACACACATTCTTTTGGGAGTTCATTGTTAACAACAACATGCCTTTGCACCCAATCAGTATTATCTTTTTCAACCTTAACCATGTTCTCATTAACTTTCTCAATAGTAGCATCAATCATTGAATTTTCTTCCTCATTCTTTATGACATAAATTTTCTCTTTAATTAAATCAACTTTCAAACAATCAATTAAAGCACTATCATGAATAACATTAATATCATCTAAATGGGACTTGAGGAAATCCAAATTTGTATTCATGTTGTTCAAATCATCGAACATATCTTTTTTAAGAGTAAGTTTCGATTGATTCATTCTTTTTATCATCAAACACATTAAAGCATAATTCTTCATTTATATTTCTCATGCAAAGAGTACTTTGTCAAGATCAATTACTGATCTAGTGTTCGCATAAAAGGTCTACCTAAAAAGATAGATGATGAGTTAGATGAATCAATAGAATCATCTTCCATTTTCAAAACATAAAAATCAATTCTGAAAGTCAATTTATCTACTTTAACCAACACATCCTCAATTGAACCTTCAAGACGCATTAATTGTCCATTTCCAAGTTATATTTTTATAATTGTCGATAAAAGAGGACCAAGACCAAGAGAATGAAACAAGGATGATGGCGTGATAGTCAAATGTCTCTCCTAAATCAAGCACGCAGCCAGGAATAACAATTTCATCAATAACACATGGGATAGAAAATACTCCAAGATCTTTCTTTTTAAATTCTTCTTTCGTTTCTTGTGTTTTTATCATATTTCAAGGTTATCAAACTCACATTCTCTCTTGGGTTTATTGGTTAGGTTAGAAGTCGGTTTGGTACTTGAGATTTTAATTTATTGACTTCTTGAGCAAGTTGGCTCACTTGGTTTTCAACATTATAACGTATTTCTTTTAGAAAACTTGTTGAACTCCTATACATTTCCTTCACAAGTTCCACTAAAGAATGGTCATTAGTGTTATAGCTAACACTATAACTAATCATTTTTTTTTCTTTTTCTCGTGTTTTAAGGGGTAATTTGAAGAGAAAACGGATGAAAAACATATGGATTAAGAAAGATATTGTCGAAAATCCAAGAGCATGGAAAATGTCAAAAGGGAGTTTTCGGAATTTTGGATTCGCTATTCCATTTTTTATCAAGCCATTGATATGATTAATCCTTGAATTGCTTCGCATGGTTGAGCTAACAATGTTAAACAAAACGCTTTGTAGATGACAATCCATGCAATTTTAATTTCATTTAGATAGTTGTCATTTTGGAAATAAAAAGTAATAACGAAGAGTTAAACCAGAAATGTCCTCAATGTAAGAGGTCTAATTTGATGAAAAGAACGAAGTGAAAAACATAAAAGTTTGCAAAAACTTAATTTTAAGGTTGAAAAAGTGGAAATTTCAATGTTCAGAAAAAGTCCCAAGCATAGGCCGAGCACCTGACGCACAAGCCGTGCCTTTTTCCAACCTACAAGCTCTAAGCATTACCCATTTAGGCGTGCATGACTATCATGAGCCGTGCGCTGCCCAAAATCTATTTTTAAATACACATGATCCCTCCCTTTTCTTCACTTTTATTTGATCCTTCGACGAACACCAACAACGAAAAGCAACCAAAAGCACGTGACCTTTATCGAAATCAAATTCAACCTGTGCAAAGTGAAGATAGCAACGAACTAAACAATTGTCTATCAATAGTCTCATCAATCCCAACTTAGATCTATCAAAATAATCCCGACTACATATGAAGTTAAAACTGAAATTTATTAGATTTTGTCATCATCATCACATTTGAACTACTCTAAGAACCTTGTTAATGACGTTAGTTATGTTATATAAGACATGGTGATGTGTGATTTTCATTATTCGATAAAATCTTCAGGAATTAGGGTTTGGTATTGTTATGAAGCGGAAAATTTGATTCTTGATTTGACTCTTTATGCTTTATGATGGATTGGTGTTATGATAATATTTGGTAATGAGAAATGGAACCTAGGTATATGCCAGTCATGATTTGAATTGAATTGGTGAATGATTGTGATTTCCATAGTTTATTGATAAAATTGGTTTCCCTGAGAATTTTGTTATAACTGCTCTATGCTTGAATTATCTAATTGAAGGTCGTTATGGAGAAGAAAGTGAAGCCCAAAAATTTAAGGGACATTCCCCATTTGTACGAAGCAATGATAAACCTGACAGCTTATTGTACTACACGACTTAACGATGTTGAATTCTCAAAGAAAGAGCATGAGGAACATTTTAAATGACTGGTTAGAATAGGAGTTGAAGGAACTCAATACATGGACAAAGACATTCTTGTTAAGCGATTGTTTGACGATGCTGAAAGAATGTTGAAAATTGCTAAATGGGATAATTTGATAAGTGAGAAATAGGCAACTTACGAACGAGCAACTCTGTAATGTTTTAGCACCTTGGAGATCAATATCGAAATAAATGAGTATTCTGAATATGATTTTATTGCTTTTCAACTTTTCAAACTCCTCATCTAATAACAGTTGACGATATGAATGAATTTTATGGGTTCAGGAAGAAAGAAGATAGACAACCGCCATAAAATCTAGAATAGAATTTTCAAATATTATAAAAGTTTATTTTTGGTAGAATTACTATTAATGAACAAACTGCAGTAGCGTCTATGATCCATAACCCAACTCTCTATTATCTTCAACAATTAATGAGCCATACAGTTTCTCGACAATCCTAGCAATTCGAGAAAGGATGACATTATGTTTTTATGGGCAATGTACATTGAAAAGAACATTGATTATAGCTCGTTATTGGCATAATTTTGAAACGAAAATGGTCCTATGGTTTTTTGAGGCTTAATTGCACCCATTACTATACCTTTAGGGCATGATTTGAGTGCTAAAAGATGTTTTAAGGCTAATACACTTGGGTGCTAATTCTTGTATATTTTGATATCGTGGTGATTATTTTTCGCTATTATTTCATGATAACCCTGGAAAACGTTTAGTGCTATATCTAGTATTTCATTGAGTAGTTTTCCTTGTGAAAGAGTTTTGGCTCTTTCTGAAATTGGATTTGAAAATTTATGAAGAGATGTGAAAAATGGAATTGAAAGACGAGGATTCTGTTAGTTCAAACATTGGAGTATTGCCCAAGAAGTTAAAGAAAACAAAACTTATGAGGAAAAGAAGACAATAGGATAGTGAAGATTCAGTTAACCAGACACCTACGGCTATGAAACGAATTCCATTGAAGAATGTAACGAATACACTTCAAAGACGGTATCTCGTTCTTTTTCCAAAACTGACATGCAGCTTTGTAAGTATTGTCCTCTGATTCATATTCTATCATTTTTACATAGAGGACAGTGTGTAATTTAGGTGTAGGGGAGGAGATGTGTAAATATGAGTCAGTTTTTATTTTATTGAGTTGGTTTTGTTTTTTGTCATGATGTCATGTTGTTGCATTTTATTTAGTTTTTTTTTTTTTTTTTTTTTGTGTTTAAAAGTGTCAAAATTTTCTTTAGTACAAGAACATACACGAGAGTTTCTAGGAATTATGCAAAATGTGTTAACTCAAAATAAAGAAATAAGACATGTGTCATAATAGATTAAAAACTGGCCTAACTTGGTTCCCCAGCTCGTTACATAGGAGTTTGGCATCCAAAGTATCGCTAGGTTTGCATCTCTAGAAGGGAACCTATATCAGTTATGATAGCAACGATAGGGCTAGACTCTTATAACACAACAAGGTTAAGCTATTAGCTACTTGATAGTGGTAATGCGGAGAGGTATGCATCGTAAATCATTTATTCCATTTCTTTGTGTAGCCATAACCCTATGAACCTCCCTAACCTAATGCTATTATTCCCTATTTTTCCTTTTTTTTAAATCGTATTTTATGTGATACGTTGTATGGGCATGCTTGTATTCCTCTTGGAGTTGCTCTATATTTCATGTGCCATGAATTTCCACAGAAAAACCCTTTACATATACGAGTCAAGGCAACGAAGTCTGGATATTTTTGTATGGGATAGTTAGCTTCATATGTTGTAATATGACACACAATGTGCCACAACAGTATCGTTTTGTTAAAAAAATCAAGAAAAAAAAAGAAGAAGAGAAGTTCTTGTTGTTATCCTGAGAGGTCACTTATCCTAGTAAAAGATGACTTGACGATGTTGTATATTTAGTTTGGTATGTTTAGAATTTTTGTAAAGGCATAATGACTTGACGATTATCTTTGACTCATAACATATTCCTACCCTTGCACCCTAGCACCACAAACCAAATAGCCAACCTCTTTCACCTATTTTGTTTATTTTCTTTGGTACTAGCCTAATATTGAAATGAGATGCGATGTACACTTGATTTGGATAAGAAGATGGTTAGTATGCGAATGTTTATAACTGGTTGTCTTATTTGAGTTGAACTTTTATCCTTGTATATGATATCAGAGTGTTGATATGATCCTTAAGATCACTATGGGTTGATGAGTGGTGCCTTGTTAGGAGATTGTCTAGAGATAATAGGATAATTACATGTAGTGTGGCGAGAAGGAATGATGAAATGGCTTCCAGAAATGTGTGTTGTGACACTTGTTTATTTAGTTATTTCGAGTTTCTCCTTTTACATTGTTCTTTTTTCTTCTTGTGTGTTTTGTTTTTCTTAGGGACAAGCAAATGTTTGGTTTGAGGGAATTTGATGTATATGTAAACAAATATCATTTTTTAATCACAGTTGTTTGAGTCGATTTTAGTCTTAGTTTGAGTCATTTTAGTCCATATACTATTTAGAGGGTCGATACTACCATGCCTCTTGTTTTTCTTATAGGAGTGAAGAGTTTGAAGTGATTCTGATCATAAGCTGCTTCGAAGGAGATTTGTAGCTGATTTTCCTAAGTTGTTTTTTTGGTAATCTTAGAAGTGTTAAAATGTGTTTATCATTTATTAGAGTTTTAAAGACAAAGTATGCATGTTTTCTGTCAGACGCGGGCCGTATGGATCAAGCACGGGGCATGCAATATGGAGTATCATATTGCACTGAGCACGAAGTACAAGGAGAAGAGCACGGGCCGTGTGCCTTGCCACCGTGTCCTACCCACACGGGCCATACGCCTTTCCTGAATTGCATAATCTTATCTTTCTATTTTAGTGGGATTTTGGTTATTTTATATTTTCCATATATACCCATTACCCAAGAAAATCCAATGTACAATAAAGCGCCACTTTTGAGAGACCTACATGCTTGAGATAACACCCTTTCCGATTTCATAGCGGAACATATCCGAAATTTCACTATACTCGACTTTCTAAGCTTGAAGCTATAACACATTGAGGCAACGATAAGATTAGATCCCTATAACACATTGAGCTTGAAGCTACTAATTACTCAGTTTGTGGTAAGGTAGAGAGACGTGCAATTGTTGATCATTGAAACCATTTTATTGTGTTCCCATTAACCCTTAGCCCTCCTTACCTAATAGTATTTTCCTATAATTTTTATCCCTTGTATCTCATATGTTTGTGATATATTGTTTGAGTGGGCATGTGCACACTCGATATTGAAGTTGCATTTTAAATTCATTCCATGGAAACTCCACAAAAGACCCCATTTGAACCTTAATTCGTGTATGAATCAAGATGGCAATAGGAGAAAGATATTGTGTGGCTAGGTGTTTGGTTAGGTTGTATTGATATAATATGGCACACAATGTACCAAGATCGGAGTGTCTTTGTTCTTCATTATTCATGTAATTTGGCACACAATGTGTCGAGGCCGAGGTGTCATGTTCTATCTTCAAGTGTTGTTAAAAGAAAAAAACAATAAAAGTTTTTTGTCTCGTGTTGTAAAGTTGTTGTAACTCGAGGAATCACCAATCCTAATAAAGAGGTTATAAGGTCCAAGATTTAACCTAGAGGGAGGGGGATGAATAGGTTGTTTCAAATCTTTTTCTAACTTTTAATACGGAATACTAGTTCTTTGCAGACTGCTGTTCTATGCAGACCACTTAAGTAGTCTATAGATGATAGTTGGTAGTCAGCACCAAAGAGTTCAAACTCTTTGAGTTTATCTCTATTTGGCTGTGATGATTTATTTCTAACAGTTCTAAATATTAAGCAAAAAGGCAAGTAATAGACACAGTATTTATATTGGTTCAGACACTCATTATCAAATGATAATCGAGAGCTTAGTCCAATCTTCCCTTGGTGACTAGTATAGACAAGCCAAGAGGTAAGTATCACTACATTCTTGTTTGAGCTTACAAGTAAACTCCTTTTTACAAGCTATCTAACTTGTATAAAAGATGAAGCACTAATATCTTTTGCACAGATCCACACTCAAGGCTATGCTGCAAGATGTGACCTTCTATAGACTAATGGCAGTCCTTTCACTGTGATCTTCATTAATTAGCTCTCTTGAGTAATCTTTGAACTTTTGATTGCTTTGCACGCTTGCCTTTCAATCACATTCAACAGCCTTACTTCAATGAGCGTCAACTGTTTCCTTTAATAAGCTCAGGAAAAGAACCCAAGCAACAAGGTACTGTTTCTAATATGACACTTTGCCACTCGTGTCCCCACCATCTTGTTTTTGATGCTGGGAGTCACTAACTCTAGAAATTATGTCATTGCTACTTTAACTCAAATCTTCGTTTGACTGACTCCAGACCTTTGACCCAACCCTAACAATCATCTCTGCTACACTCCAGACTGTTGTAACCTTTAGTCTGCACTCAGTCTCTGCCGCAACCCTGGTCTGCATCCCATACTACAATCCTAGTCTGCACCCACTCTCTGCTGCAACTCTGTTCTGCACCTAGATCTGATGCACTTCATGCAATGCTGTGTTGGTCCTCGTCTACAAGCTCAATCCCAGATCCTGAAGCCTTTGAAGTTCTTTTGTTGCTCATGAATGTTTTAGCTGCTTAGCCAAAGTCATTTGTAATAGTTTGCATCTTGTGGCTCATATGATCTCCATCATCTGCAGCCATCTGCTCTCTAGCATTCAACCTAGACTGCAGCTACCTACTTGACTTCTAGCCTAAACACACTAACTATATTATGACTAATACATCTCGGATTTGTTACATCAATTTCTATACAATTGGAGGGATTGCATATTCCTATCAATTTCCCCCTAAATTGATGATAACAAAAACTTCTATGTAAAACAACAAGTTTACAACTTTTCTTTCTACTTGATTACATTTTTTTCACAAAAAAAAAATAAAGGAGCAATAGAAATAGTGATTCTTACCTTTGATTCTCCTTTCCTTTGTCACGCTTAATGCCTGTGTTCCTCTTCTGATTTTTTTTCTACGCTTGTTAGATCTTTCTTCTGACTCTCTATGTCATCTACGTTCTTCATAAGATTGTTCTCCATGATGTCTTTGTCATTTAGGAGACCTTTCCATGTCAGAGGAATGTCTCTTCTTGGTTGCAGAAGACTTCTCCCCCTGAGTTTCAACTGGGATCTTCTGCTGCTCTATTACAAGGGTTCTCTGTGGATCTTCAATAGTCTGCTTCTCCCCCTTTTTGTTTGTATTCAAGGTGGAGGTGAGAGTTTCAATGGCAGTACGCACAGCTTGAATTTTAGAGAAGATGTTTTTCTGAACTACTTCCAGTTTAGTTTCGAGGAGTTCAAACTTAGTGTCATTGATGTGTATGGTCTCATCAAGTTATTGTTGAGTGGTTTGTAGAGCCTTGTTCAGTTTCCTTAGATGAGCTTTATCTTGGCTTTTGAACTTGTTGAGATTTGAAGAGCTCAATCTGCATTGTTGAAGGTTGAGGGCATTGGCTCTTTGTATTTGGTCAATAACCCTGTCTGTCAGGTGTTAAGTGAAGTCCTTATGTGTTCAAAGCCTTGGGTTCTGACTTGCCTCTCATATTCAAACTCTTCTGCTATGGACTGGAGGGTTGCAAGCAACTCATGATGTATTTCTTTGTTCCATTCTCACATATTGTAGATTTCTTGATCTCATCTTCCCAATCTGCAGCTTGTAGTGCCCTCTGAGGGCGAGGAGTGTATCCTTTCTTCAGGTGGCCTTGGTTGAACTGAGATGATTTGAATCCATCATTAAATGCATCCTTAAGTGTCTTGCCTGCAGATGAAGGAGTTGTCTGAATTTCAGAGGCAGTGCTGCTTGGTATTCCTCGGGTAAATCCTATGGAGGGTGGATCTGCTTGTGATTGTATCTTTCCAAATGAGGAGGGTGGTGTAAACAACAGATTAGATAGATTGTATAAAGCCATACGAGTTGGAGTTGATTGTTTTGTCTCATCTGCATCCTTAATCTCAGCTACAGTGTGAGGTAGTGCTATATCCCAGTCTGATGTGGATGTGACCGTTATTAGATCTTCAATTGTGGGCAGTTCCTCCTCTTGTTCTTCTACTTCAGGGAGTTCCTCTGTAGTTTCTTCTTCTGCTTCTACCTCAGGAAGTTCCTCTGTAGTTTGTTCGGCTGCATAAACTTTGTTGCAGATGGTTCTTCTGAATGTTCTTCTGTTGCAGGTTGTTCTACCTTAGTTGGTTCTGTTGCTTAGACCTCAGCTGCTTGCTCTTCAATTTTAAGGTTCGAGTTTTAACCTAGAGGGGGGTGAATAGGTTGTATAAGACTTTAATGGTCTTTTTATGCGGAATACTTGTTCTGTATTGACTATTGTTCTATGCAGACTACTCAGGTAGTCTGCAGATGACAATTGGTAGTCTGCAGCAGGGATTTTAGCTTTTTGAGTTTATCCCTTTTGGCTGTGATGATTTGTTAGAAACAATTCTAAATATCAATGCAGTAAAAGCAATATCTATATTGGTACACTCGATATCAAATGATAATTGAGACTTGTTCTTCTGCAGACTAGTCACACTTTCAACTGTATCTTCTCGATTTGGCTTTCTTTTGTAATCTCTGAATGTTTAGATTGTTTGCGTTCTTTTCCTTTCAATCCTTGTTCAACAGCACTTCTCAATAAGCCTTACCGGTTTCCTTTTAAAGGCTCAAGGAACGAACCTATGGCAGACAACGCACTCTTCCTGGAATGACACTATGCCACTAGTGTTCTCCACCATCTCCTTCCTGATGCAGGCAGTCCTCTATCCCCAGAATTTGTGTTGTTGCTACTTTAACTCAAATCCCCGATTGACTCACTTCTGACCTTTGACCCAACCACCAGTAACCATCCTCAGCTACACTCAGTCTACTGCAATCTTCAGTTTACACTTAGTCTCTGCCGCAACCCTAGTCTGTATCCCATAATATAACCCTAGTCTACACCCAGTCTCTGTTGTAATTTTGGTCTCCACCCAATTATGCTGCACTTTGATGCATTCTGTGTTGATCCTCGTCTCCAAGCTCAGCCCTCAGATCCTCGAGACTTTGACGTTTTTTGTCTTATCAATGCAATAGTTGTTTCTCCAAAGTCCTCTATAGAAGTCTGCATCTGGTGGTCTGCACAATGTCTATACATCTGTAGCCGTCTGCTCACTGACATCTAACCTAGACTGTAACTACCTACTTGATTTCTAGACTAAACACACTAACTACATTACAACTAATACACCTAAGTTTTGTTACATCAATTTCTATACAAATGGAGGGATTGCACATTCCTATCAATCTCCCCCTAAATTAATGCTAACAAAAACTCCTATGTAATACAACACGTACACTTAACCTTTTTACAAATAGAGTATTTGATAGGATTTGCAATCCCTCCATTTGTATAGAAATTGATGTAACAAAACTTAGATGTATTAGTTATATTGTAGTTAGTATGTTTAGGTTAGAAGTCAAGTAGGTAGTTGCAGTCTAGGTGAGATACAAGTGAGCAGACGGCTGCAGATGAATCAAAATCGTGCAAGCCACCAGATGCAGACTAGTACAAAGGACTTTGGATAAATAGCTAAAGCAATTATAAGCTACAAAATAACTCAAAGGCTTCACGATAAAGGAATGAGCTTGCAGATGAGGACCAGCATGGCAAGGCATGACTAAGTCAGATCTGAATGCAGGTAAGGGTTGCAACAGAGACTGGGTACAGAAGAACAAAGTCTTGCAGCAGAGTCCAGAGTTCGGATTTGTGCAAAGCATCTAGGTTCTTTGTCTTTTATACAAGTTTGATAACTTGTAAAAGGAAAGTCTCTTATAAGCTAAAACAAGAAGATAGTGATACTCACCTCTTGGCTTTATTACACTGGTCACTAAGGAAAGACTAGACTAAGCTCTCGATCATCATTTGATATCGAGTGTCTGAACCAGTATAAATACTGTGTCTATTTATTGGTTTCATTACATTGATATTTAGAATTGCTTCTAATAGATCATCACAACCAAAATGGGATAAACTCAAAGAGTTACCAATCTCTGCTGCAGACTATCAATTGTTATCTGTAGACTACCTAAGTAGTCTACATAGAGGAATAGTCTGCACAAATTAAGTATTCCGCGTAAAAAGACCATTAAAGTCTTATACAACCTATTCCCCCCCCCCCCCTCCCTCTAGGTTGAAACTCGAACCTTACAATTGGTATCAGAGCCTTACTTTCCAGACTTAATTTTTATTGGAAAGAAAAGGTCACATATTATACTTCTAAAGAAGTTACTAATAGTTTGTTTGTCTGAAGTTTACCATCAACAGTGGCACCACCAAAGTTTCCTAAATGTCCTAGCAGTGGAGAACCTCCAACTTGTTCCTTAGACAAGTTGCCCCACTGGAAGCTGAGAATGCTTGCACATCTCCACTCCATTGATTAGAGGATGCAAGACATTGTCCTGGATGGACCAAATATTCCAATGATGCTAGATCCAAAGGATTCAACAAGAGAAGTACAACGGCCAAAATCCCTCTGGACCAGAGAAGACTGGGATCTAGGGATGGTTGGGAGAAAAGCTCTAAACCAAATATTCAAATCTCTTGATGACAACATGTTTGAAATTGTGGTTCATACCAAGACAATAAATGAAGCATGGGAGGCTTTAATGCTAAGAAACGAAGGAACTAATGAGATCAGAGAGAACATGAAGGGATATATTGATACAATAATACAAACTCGTCTCAATGAGATCTGATGAGAATCTGACCACCTTCTTTGAAAGATTCAATGTTCTCATCAACAATCTCAAAACCTTAGGAAAGACTTTCGAAAACAAGGAAGTCAACCTAAAGTTTATGAGATCCCTTGGTGAAATCTGGAACACAAAGACAACGGCTATAAGAGAATCCAGAGATCTAGCAAAGATGTCCCTGGCTCAACTGTATGGTGTTCTGCATACCTATAATCTTGAAGTTAAGAAGAAGAAGCAGATTGATAATGTAAGAAAGAAAACCTTGGCTTTCAAAGCTCAAGAGAGAGTTTTGAAATCCATGGCAGAAGAGGAGAACAGTGACACCTCGTCTGCAAGTGAAGAAGATCTATCAAAAGAACTGGCACTGATGGGGAAGAAGTTCAAGAAGTTATTCAAAAAGAGAATCTTCAGAAAGAACTTTCCCTCAAAGACCAAAGATGCAGAAAAGAAAGTATGCTACAACTATGGCAAATCAGGACACTTTGCTGCTCAATGCAGACGACCAACCCAAGATTCGTCTGCACCAAAGTTCAAAAAGGTCCACAACAAAGTCACCTCTGGGAAGAAGAAAAGAGGCAAGGCATATGCAGCAAAGACATGGAGTGACATAGACTCTGATAATGAAGGTATCATGTCAAATGCTCAGCTATGTCTCATGGTAACAAAAGAAGAACAAAAGCAGATCTTTAATCTCTCTGACTTAGAAGCCACCACAGAGAAATTGAAGGAAGCATTTCAAGAAATCTATGAAAACTTTATTTCTCTTTTAAAAGAAAATAAAGAAAATCTTAAGCAATTTCCAACTCTCAAAGAGAAATGCAATGTAAATGAAGAGACTAATAAAAGTCTAATCAATGGTCAAGATAATCTAAAGGAAGCAAATGAAAAAGTGAAGCTTCTCAATGCAGTAGTGGAAACACTTACTATGAGAGCACACTGAGCTTCAAAAGCAGGTAGATGCATGGAATGGCAAGACCTTAGATCTTCAAAAACTGATCAACACAGGTCAATCTTCCCATGATAAAACTGGGTTAGGATACAATGATTGGTTAAACAACAATAAATATAAAAAGGTCATTACCAAGAAAGATGAGCAGACCACTGCAAAAATCCTGCAGAAAAAGAACATCTTTAATGCAGTAGGGGTGTAGACGAGGAAAGCCTATTCTACAGGATATGTGCATAAGAGACAATGCTCTACTACACAAACCGTGTATAGTAGCAATAGCTCAGCTGCACCAACAGTACTGAGAAATAACAATATTCTCAAGAGATCTGTACTACAGAGTAAGATCTCTACTGCTCAACCTCAAAGGTATTGGAGCAGACTACCTGTATATACGTAAGACAAATATAATGAGAAAAAGAGAGCAAGAAACTCTATGAGGGAATTTAGATAAAGGCCATATGAAGCTCAACATACACCTAACTACTCAGTATGGAATAACTCCTCGAAATCAACATAGAGAAAACCCATATTCGAGACACACATGCTCATGTTAAGAGCAGCAGACCAAGTGGAGCAAACCACTGAGAAACATATAACCAAAGGTCTACTGCTTTACATGTGGCAAACTTGGCCAAAAATAGTTTGAATGCTGGAGCTCACATAAGAAGATAATTCAAATATGGATTCCAAAAGCTAACCAATAAGGACCCACATGAGTGGGTACCGTGTACAAGCTCTTCATGTTTTCATTACAGGAAAAGCAAAAGGGGATATGGTACTTGGACAGTGGATGCTCAGAACACATGACAGGAGACAAATCCAACCTTGAAGATTTCAGAAAAGAACAAGGACCTCTTGTCATATTTGGAGGAGGAAAGGCAGATACAACTAAAGGTTATGGAACCCTTGGTACAGGTTCTTTAATCTTTAGAGATGATGCTTATGTCAAGGGCTTAGAACATAACCTGTTATCCATTAGTCTGTTGTGTGATAAGAACTATGATGTATCATTTACTCATGATACATGTCAAATAATAGATAAGATCACAAAAGAAGTCAAATTACTAGGAATTAGAAAAGGAAATATATATGCAGTAGACTTCGACTCATCATAATCAGAACAGATTACCTATTTCTACACTGAAGAAGCTGAAGATCCAAATTGGTTATGGCACAAGAGTTTAGCTCATCTTAACTTCAAAACCATACCAAGATTATCCTCAGAAAACCTAGTAAGAGGACTCCCACAAATAAAATTCAAAAAGCATAAGTTATGCAGACCATGTCAGGAAGGAAAACAGACTAGGACAAGCTTTAAATCTTTAAACTCTTTAGAATCAACTAGGATTCTTGAACTACTGCATATGGATCTTTTTGGTCCAGTTGAGATGGAAAGCGTTAGACAAGGTTCCTTAGACAGATCCTTAGACATATGGATCTTTAGAAAAAGATATACTATAGTTATAGCAGATGATTACTCCAGATATACTTGGGTAATATTCTTACATAAAAAGAGTGAAACATGTAGTCTGCTGACAAGGTTCCTTAGACAGATCCAAAATGAAAAAGGAATAAAAGTAATCATAATTAAAAGTGATCATGGTACTGAGTTTGATCAGACAGGAATAGATGTCTACTGCAATGATCATGGAATTAAACATAACTTCTCAGCACCAAGAACACCCCAACAAAATGGCGTGGCTGAGAGAAAGAATAGAACACTCATAGAGGCAACTAGAACAATGCTTGTTGATGCAAACCTATACAAAAGCTTCTGCGCAGAAGCAGTAAACACAGCTTGCTATATTCAAAATAGGTGCAAAATTCACAAGCTTTATAAGAAAACCCCATATGAATTATGGAATGGAAAAACACCAAGTGTTAAATATTTTCATGTCTTTGGATGCATATGCTATATACAAAACAATGATAAAAATTATTTACAGAAATTTGATCCTAAGACAGATAAGGCAACCTTTTTAGGATACTCAACAAACAACAAGGCATTTAGAGTGCACAATAAGAGAACACAAACTGTTGATGAGTCAGTACATGTATCATTTGATGAAAATGTATTTGATAAGGAATGTGCATGCAATGAACAGGCTGCAGAAGAGGTCATTAATATTGCAAACAATGAAGAGTCGTCTGCATGCAATGACATTGCAGTAGAGCAAGAAGAACAATCTCAACAACAAGTAGAATCAAATGAACAAGATAAAGGAAGATGGATTAAGGCACATACATAGGATGATATTATAGGAGATAAGAATGCAACTGTGCAGACTAGGAGAATGCTTAGCTAGCTGTTTCATATCTGAATAGAACCTAAGGTAATAAAAGAAGCTCTAAATGATCCAAACTGGGTGGATTTAATGTAAGAAGAACTAAATGAGTTCGAAAGAAATGAGGTATGGTATGTCACACCAAGACCCAAAAACTATCTAGTTGTAGGATGCAAATGGGTGTTTAGAAACAAATCTGATGAAAATGGAACAGTCATCAGAAACAAGGCTAGATTAGTTGCTAAAGGATACTCACAAGAAGAAGGAATTGATTTTGATGAAACCTTTGCACCTGTAGTAAGATTAGAAGCCATAAGAATGTTCATTGCCTATGCAGCATACCAAGGATTTAAAGCCTACCAAATGGATGCAAAAACTGCATTCCAAAATGGAAAGCTACAAGAGGAAGTTTATGTTGAACAACCCCCTGGCTTTGAAGATTATAAACATCATATCATGTATATAGGTTAGATAAGGCATTATATGGGTTAAAACAAGCACCTAGGACATGGTATGAAACTCTCTCAACTTTTCTCTATGAGAATAAATTTGAAAGAGGTAAGGTTGATACCACTCTGTTCTTAAAGAAACATAAGGAACACATATTATTAGTGCAAATCTATGTAGATGATATTATATTTGGTTACACTAATGATAAACTTTGTGAAAGATTTGTAGAACTAATGAAATCTAAATTTCAAATGAGCTTAATGGGAGAACTAAAATATTTCCTAGGACTGTAACTACAACAACTAAAAAGTGCAATTTTCTTAAATCAATCCAAGTACTTAAAGAACACAATTAAAAAGTATGGATTGGATAATGCTAGTCATTTGAAAACTGCAATGAGCACATCAATAAAGATAGAAAATAAATCAAACAATGTATAGAGAAGTAATAGGATCATTATTATACCTTACTTTAAGCAGACCAAACATTCAATATGCAGTCTGTGTCTGTGCAAGATATCAATCTGATCCCAAGGAATCCCATTACACCGCAGGAAAGAGAATCCTAAGATATCTCAAAGAAACTCCAAATCTTGGTGTATGGTATCCTAGGGAATCAGATTTTACACTAATAGGCTATTCAGATTTAGATTTTGTAGGATGTATAGTTAACAGGAAGAGCACAAGTGGATCATGTCAATTCATTAGAGCAAGGTTAATATCATGGTTCAGCAAAAAACCAGACTACTGTGTCAACCTCTACTACAGAAGCCGAATATATTGTTGCTGAAGCTGTACTGCATAAATATTGTGGATGAGGTCACAACTTGCAGACTATGGTATAATATTCTCTAAAACCTTTTATATTTTGTGACAATACGTCTCCAATGGTTATTTCAGAAAATCCAGTTTTTCATTTAAGAACCAAGCACATTGATGTCAGATATCATTTTATCAGAGATCATGTGCAGAAAGGTCATATTAAATTAGAATACATTCCAATAGAAAAACAAGTTGCAGACATTTTTACAAAACCTATTGATGAAAACAAGTTTATTCAATTTCTAGGAGAATTGGATATACTTGATTTAAAACAATAAAACTAGCCAAAAATGCTTTACTGCTCTACTGCATGTGTAGAATACAGACTAACACATTTATGAAAAATGCAGACTAGCTCTACTGCTCTACTACACTACTACTTAGTCAATAAGTTGAGTGCAGACTAGAATCAATAGTGCTCTACTGCATCTATTTTAGGAAACAAAATCAGTTTTAAAACGTTAAATAACTCCTTTCCTAAAAAACCCATAACGGTCAATTGATGACTGTTACTGCATAACGGTTAGAAAAAACACTGAAAACAGTCATATTTCCCAAACTAGTATAAAAACTGTAGATTTTCAATTAGAAAATCACTTTACTCTCTAATCACTCTCTCTATCTCTAAGAATCGCTCAAGCTCTCTCTCTCTCTCTCTCTAAACTCTTGAGGGCTCTACTGCATCAAAATCGAAACCCTAAGTTCTTGAAAAATACTTCAATTCGATTTCCAAAACACCGCAATTCTTTCAAATTACCTTAAAAATGGCCAACAAACCATCCAGTTCATCAAAGAAAATTCAGAAATCCTCTAAATCTTAGAGGAGTCATTCAAAAAGAATTGAACTTCAAACAAGCATCGTGTTTGACTTTAATTAAATTCAAGACAAGCAAGAAAAAGTCAGAGACATAGCTGACTTGATCGAAAAGGCTATACTTAAGTCTCTGTGTGAACGAACAAGCACAATATATGATGATGAAGTTCTCGACTTCATCAAGAAGGGACAAGTTGCAGACATTCTGTAGCAAATTACTCACACCTCTACTGCAAGAGGAATAACCATCGAGGTGAACTCTGATGACCTTGCACAATACTTCAATCTTCCAAACGAAGATACAAGGATCATTCCACCAAAAGTTGTCGAGCTGGGAAGACAAGCAATGCTCACCCAAGACAAATGAAATGAAGGGATAAGAACAATGAAGAAATTATTATCCAAAGAACACAAATTACTTGCTGATATCGTGACGAAAGCTATTCTCTCCAGAGAATTCAGCAAGGATCAAATAACCTCCGATCAACAGGAGATTATGTGTGCCATCCTTACAAAAACAAGAGTAAACTAGGCCAGTTTACTCATGTATCAACTTGCTAGATCGGTAAGGGCAAGACTACCACTATTCGGAAGGATAATTAGTATCCTTCTCAAATAGAAGATGAAGCTCTCAGATAGAGAAGGAAGGGCATGGAACCAATCCAAACAAATCAACTTCAAAAATATAGGAAAAGCACCCTCACGACTCACAAAGAAGCATGTAGACCAGCCACAGAAGCCTGTGGAAGTACAGACCAGACAAGCAGACCACTGTAGTAGTGCAGGCTACTACAGTACAGACCCGATCTACAAAGAAGCAGACCAAGAAGAAGCCAGCCCAACAGAAATTAACAAAACCAAAGGCTACAAGGAGGAAAATCATTGTACATACCTCCGATAAGGAAACAATATCCGAAAAAACTACTACAGATCAAATCATAATCAATAAAGAAGAAATGCAATCTGCAATAGTGCAGCCTAAGGAAGTCATTGATTAGTCTGTAATAGTGCAGACTGGGCTGATAACTGAGCCCTCTTCATCATGAATGCCACCAAAAGTACCAGAAATTGCCTTCCTTCATGATGCGAATATAGTAATTTAGTTCCTGATGGCAGGAGCAGGTGAAGACTTGAAGAATCTGATCTTGGAAGCCCAAGTAAGCGTTCAGGAGATAAGAGAAGGCCCTCGAGCTGAGTTCAGACAGAGGCTCGCTGCAGAAGGCTACACCCATGAAGAAATAAAGAAAATCGAGGCCAAGATGTCAGCTTTTTAGATAGAACAAACCTCATTTGACTTTGCTGCAAAAACTCTCACCATCAGACCCCTCGCAATAGAGTCAACAACAACAACAGTAATTGTTCCATTCTTAGGCAGTAGAATGGAAACTTCACCAATTGCAGATGACCAACCAGCCACTGCAACTGCCGTATGGACAACAATAATATCCTAAACACAGGAAAAGACCTCTCTTGAGAAGATCATTGAATCAGTCATGCAAACGGTCAAGAAAATCAAGGCAAACCTACAGCAGCAGAAAGTCATAGATTCCCAACTGCTTGTAGAAAGGACTCAAGCCAAGATGAAGAAGAAGATTGAAAGCGACAAATTGATTCAGGAGTTCGTGTCACAACACAATCTACCTATCAAGAGGCCAACATCAACACCAACACCAACTCCAAAGGCACCAGCAAAGACAACAAGGAGAACTACACGGTCTGCAAGACCAAAGCTAATTCCTCAAGGACCCAAAACATTGTTCCGCATCAATCCAGACCAATCCCAAACATTGATTGGTGACATAATTGGAATGACGAAAGAGGAGATTCATCAACTGGTTGAACTCCAAAAGAAGAAAGTAAGTAGGTCAACAAGACCCAAGGAGCATCACTTCCTGATCAATGGAGCTCTTGAGTTCAAGGACTCCACACTGAAGACAAAAAGGCCTAGACATGCCCTCCTTAGGTATGTTGAGTTTGTCAACACTCCAGAGATTGAAGAAGAACTCAAGAGAATTCTAGAAAAACACATCAAAGCTGCCACTGAGGAGGTCTATGAATATCTCTCTCGACCTGATCTGGGAGAACATCAACCAGCAGGTGATGATGAAGATGGTAATGGAGGTGATCAACCTCAATAAGACCCTCATGATGATGAAGATGACATCATAGATCAAGTAGCTGCTGAAGGAGTGCAACTGTAGCAGACTACAGCAGAGAAACCTGAAGATCCTCCTACAGCAGAGGAGACTCATGCAGCTGTGGAAGTTGCAGAAGAGACACCTACAGCTAAAAGAGATGTTTCTCTAAGTAAAGAACCAATGAAAGTAGCACCACCAGCTGTAGCTGAGCAACCGGAAGAAACTCTACAGACGAGGATGTTGTAGACGAGACATTTGTTGCTAAAGGAGATGCTCCTCCAGAACCAGTAGCACTTGAAATAGTAGAAGAAGGTCGTAATGAGTCCTCAACTGACGAATCTGTTGTAGAAACACCATTGATCATCGCTTTTGTAGCAGAAGAACCACTTGATGAGCATGCAGACGAGGGGCAAGCCACTCAACAATAGACAAAAGAATTTCCTGATATTGAAGAAGACTCACCTGCAGACGAGTTCAGTGTCCCTGCAGTCGAGACAAATGATGCAGAAGACTTCAATTTGGTTACAGAAGAGAAACAACAAGCAACTCCATCCAGAGATATTGAACACATAGTCTTTACTCCACCATCTGCATTTAGGTTGGCTTAAATGGAACCACATGTACCCTTTGCAGTCCTGGCGCCAACATACACTCATACCTCAACTACCAGAGTGACTCCAACAGCAACCAAAGACCTCAAGAAAGCATTTGAAGAACATGAAGTTGAAGTCCTCTCTATCCAACCACATGAGCAAGGGGAAATAATTCCCTCTTCAACCACAGAAGACACAACACAGTATCGACTGCGCCAGCTTGATCAAGAGATCTATGGAATGCACTCATGGATTAGGACTATCTTTCATGATTTCCTAGAAGCCTTGGAGCCAATTGCAGCAGACCTTGCAGTAGAAAAGGAACTCAGAAAAACAACCTTTGACAACTTTATAGAGACACTAAGGAATCTAGCAGCCGGAGTCATTGATCAAATGAAGCAAAACAGATCAGTGAATCTTCACAATCAATGAATCCACACCTCCAAATTTCGAAAATTCAAGGAGCAACAGTCTGTTGCACTAAGCAAGCTCAATAAAATAATGCATACCACCAAGTAATAGATTGATGAGCATATGCGCATCAATGACATCAAATTTGGTCTATTCGAAACCGAATTGCAGGTTGTTCAGAAAAATATCTTCTCTGAACTCAAGGGCGTCAGAACTGCTATTGAAGCACTAACCTCCACCCTCAATGCTAACAAAAAGGGGGAGAAACAACCTGCAGACAAGGAGCAGCAGACTCAGGGGGAGAAATCTGCTTCGACCAAAAGGAAAAGCTCCTCTGAACAAGGGAAGGAGCCAAAGAGGTCTAAGTGTCATAAGGAAGAATCTTATGAGGAACGAAAAGGGCGCTTCAGAAAAGATTCAGAGGAAAGGCATCGGAAACGCAGCAAAGAAAGTCATGAGGAAAGAAGAAACAAGCGCAGCAAAGGCAAAGAGCATCAAAGGTAATACTTAGACTGCTCAATTTATCTTATTATATTGTTATTAACAATGTAATAAAGTTGAACTGAGATTCAAAAAATTGTACTAAGTTTGTAAGAAAATTGTATACTTGTTGTATTACATAGAAGTTTTTGTTACCCTCAATTTAGGAGGAGATTTATAGGAATGTGCAATCCCTACATTTGTATAGAAATTGATGTAACAAAACTTAGATGTATTAGTTATATTGTAGTTAGTATGTTTAGGTTAGAAGTCAAGTAGGTAGTTGCAGTCTAGGTCAGATGCAAGTGAGCAGACGGCTACAGATAAATCAAGATCGTACAAGCTACCAGATGCAGACTACTATAGAGGACTTTGGATAAATAGCTAGTGCAATAATAAGTTACAAAAGAACTCAAAGGCTTCAGGTGAAGGACTGAGCTTGTAGACGAGGACCAACATAGCAAGGCATGAAGTGAGTCAGATCTGAGTGCAGACAAGGGTTGTACTAGAGACTGGGTGTAGACTAGGATTGCAGTATGGGATGTAGACTAGGGTTGTAACAGAGACTGGGTGTAGACTAGAAGTTATAGCAGACTCGATTACAGCAGTGGTGATTGCCACGGTGGGGTCAGAAGTTTAAAGTCATTCAAGCTAGGATTTGAGTTAAAGTAGCAACGGCACAGATTCTGGGGATAGTGGACTGCTAGCATCAGGAACAAGATGGTGGAGGACATGAGTGGACTGTCAGGAACTGTGCATTGTCTACTTAGGTTCTTTCCTTGAGTCTTTAAAAGGGAACCGGTGAGGCTTATTGAGAGTACCGTTGAATATGGATTAAAAAGCAAAGAGGGCAAAACAATCTAGCAATTAAAAGATTGCTCAAGAAAGCTAAGTCGTGAAGATACAGTCGAAAGTGTCACTAGTCTGCAGAAAAACAAATTCTTGCAGCAGAGTCCAGAGTTCGGATTTGTGCAAAGCATCTAGGTTCTTTGTCTTTTATACAAGTTAGATAACTTGTAAAAGGAAAGTCTCTTGTAAGCTAAAACAAAAAGATAGTGATACTCACCTCTTAGCTTTATTACACTGGTCACCAAGGGAAGACTAGACTAAGCTCTCGATCATCATTTGATATTTAGTGTCTGAACCAGTATAAATATTGTGTCTATCTATTGGTTTCATTACATTCATATTTAGAATTGCTTCTAATAGATCATCACAATCAAAATGGGATAAACTCAAAGAATTACCAATCTCTGCTGCAGACTATTAATTGTTATCTGCAGACTACCTAAGTAGTCTACATAGAGCAATAGTCTGCACAAATTAAGTATTCGGCGTAAAAATACCATTAAAGTCTTATACAACCTATTCACCCCCCTCCCTCTAGGTTGAAACTCGAACCTTACAATTGGTATCAGAGCCTTACTTTCCAGACTTAAGAGTTATTGGAAAGAAAAGGTCACATATTATACTTCTAAAGAATTTACTAATAGTTTGTTTGTGTGAAGTTTACCATCAAAAATGGCACCATCAAAGTTTCCTAAATGTCCTAACAGCGGAGAACCTCTAACTTGTTGCTTTGACAAGTTCAACCACTGGAAGCTGAGAATGCTTGCACATCTCAACTCCACTGATGAGAGGATGCAAGACATTGTCCTGGATGGACCAAATATTCCAATGATGCCAGATCCAAAGGACTCAACAAGAGAAGTACAACGGCCAAAATCCCTCTGGACCAGAGAAGACTGGGATCTAGAGATGGTTGAGAGAAAAGCTCTAAACCAAATATTCAAATCTCTAGATGACAACATGTTTGAAATTGTGGTTCATACCAAGACAACAAATGAAGCATTGATATAACAATATGAGCTGGTCTTAATGAGGTCTGATGGAGATCTGACAACCTTCTTGGAAAGATTCAATATTCTCACCAACAATCTCAAAACCTTGGGAAAGACTTTCGAAAATAAGGAAGTCAATCTTAAGTTTGTGTGATCTCTTTGTGAAATCTGGAACACAAAGTCAACTGCTATAAGAAGGGATTCAAGAAGACCTCTTCTACTGTGAGAGCAATGATTAGTGGTGTTTCTGCAACGGAGTCGTCAGTTGAGAGCTCATCATGACTTTCTTCTGCAGTTGGTGGTGCTACTTCCATTGGTCATTCTGTTAGAGGAACGTCTCTTTCAGCTGCAGACGTCTCTTCTGTAACTTCCACTGGTGTAGGAGTCTTCTTTGCTGCATGAGGTTCTTCAGGTTGCTCAGCTATATGCATTCCTTCAGCAATTATTTGATCGATGATGTCATCTTCATCATCATGAGGGTCGTGTTGAGGTTGGTCACTTCTATTGGCATCTCCATCATCACCTGTTGGTTGAGGTTCTCCTAGATCAGGTCAAGAGAGATATTCATAGACCTCCTCGGTGGCAGCTTTGACATGTTTTTCTAAGACCCTTTTTATTTCTGCTTTGATTTCTGGAGTGTTGACAAACTCAATGTGCCTAAGGATGGTATATCTGAGTCGTTTGGCCTTCAATGTAGAGTCCTTTTATTCAAAAGCTCCATTGATCAGGAAATGAGGTTCCTTAGGTCTTGTTGACCTGCTTACTTCCTTCTTTTGGAGTTTAACCTGTTGATGAATCTCCCCTTTTTTCATCCCAGTTATCTCACCAATCAATGTCTGAGATTGGTCTGGACTGATCTGGTACAGGGTTTTGGGTCATTGGCGAATCAACTTAGGTCTTGCAGACCTTGTTGTTCTTCTTGAAGTGGTTGTCTTTGCTGGTGCGTTTGGGATTGGTGTTGGTGTTTGTGTTTGTGTTTGTGTTAGTGTTGATCTCTTGATTGGTAGATTATGCTGTGAGAAAAACTCCTAAATCAACTTGTCTCTCTGGGCCTTTTTTTGCATTTTCGCTTGTGTCCTTTCTGCAAGCAGTTGAGTATCTCTGACTTTCTACTCCAATATACTTGCCTGACTGCCTTGACCGTCTGCATTACTGATTCAATGATCTTCAAAGCTCTCAAGAGAGAGCTTTTCCTGAGTTATGGATGTTGTTGTTATCCATTCTGTATTTATAGTGGTTGGTTGGTCATCTGCAATTGTTGTGGTTTCCATTTCACTACTCACGAACGGGACAATTGCTGTTGTTGTTGGTTGCTCTGCTGCAAGATATCTAATGGTGAGAGTAGGTGTAGCAGAGGTAACTAAGGTTGGTTTCGTCTGTAGGGCTGACATCTTGGCCTCTATTTCCCTTATTTCATCGTGGGTATAGCCTTCTGCTGTGAGCCTTTGCCTAAACTTAGCTCGAGGGCCTTCTCTTATCTCTTGAAAGCTCACTTGGGCTTCCAAGATCAGGTTCTTCATATCTTCATCTGCTCTTGCCTTCAGGAATTGGATTGCCATATTTACATCATGAAGAGCGGCGATTTTTGGTATTTTAGATGGGATTCTTGAAGAAGATGGCATAGTTATTTGCCCAATCTGTACTATTGCAGACTGTTCAGTGGCTTCCTCATTCTGCACGATTGCAGACTGTGTTTCCTCTTCCTCCATGGTGATTGGTTTTTCAGTAGGCCTGTCGGATTTGGTTTCTTCGTCGGAGGTGTCCACAATAATCTTCCACTTTGTTATTCTTGGTTTCTTTGATTTCTGTTGAGCTGGCATCTTCTTGATCTACTTCTTTGTAGATCAGGTCTGTACTGCAGTAGTCTGCACTGCGACGGTGGTTTGCCTGGTCTTCCGTCTGATCTGTATTTCTGCAGGCTTCTTTGGTTGGTGTGCAGACTTCTTTGTGAGTCCTTTGGGTGCTTTGCCTATCTTTTTGACGTTAATTTGCTTGGATTGGTTTCATGGCCTTCCTTCTTTTTCGATAAGCTTCAACTTTTGTTTGAGAAGGATGCTGATTATCCTTCCGAATAGCGGTAGTCTTGCTCGTACCAATCTGGCAAGTTGATACATGAGTAAACTAGCCCAGTTGACTCTCATTTTTGTATGAATTGCACACATGATCTCCTGCTAATCAGTGGTTATTTGATCCTTGCTGGATTCTCTGGAGAGAATGGTTTTCTTCACAATATCAGCAAGTAGTTTGTGCTCTTTTAAAAACTAATTTAGTTTCCTAAAATAGATGTAGTAGAGCAACATTGGTTCTAGTCTGTACTCTACTTGTTAGCTAAGCAGTAGAGCAATAGAGCAATATTGCTAGTCTGCAAATATACTAGTTTGCTTTCTACACATGCACTAGAGAGATAAAGCATTTTCTGGCAGTCTTATTGTTTTAAGTCAAGTATACCCAATTCTCCACAAAATTGAATAAACTTGTTTTCATCAAGAGGTTTTGTAAAAATATCTGCAACTTGTTTTTCTGTTGGAATGTATTCCAATTTAATAACACATTTCTGCACATGATCTTTGATAAAATGATATCTAACATCAAAGTGCGTGGTTCTTCAATGAAAAATTGAATTTTCTGAAATATTCATTACAGACGTGTTGTAACAAAATATTCAGGTTTTAGAGAGTATTATACCATAGTCTGCAAGTTGTGACCTCATTCATAGTAGAGGTCGACATAGCAATCTGGTTTTTTTTACTGAACCATGATATTAACCTTCCTCCAATGAATTGACATGATCCATTTGTTCTCTTCCTGTCAACTGTACATCCTGCAAAATCTACATCTGAATAGCCTATTAGTGTAAAATCCGATTCCCTAGGATATCATACACCAAGATTTAGAGTGAGTTTGAGATATCTTAGGATTCTCTTTACTGCGGTGTAATGGGATTCCTTGGGATCAGATTGATATCTTGTACAGACACAAACTGCATATTGAATGTCTCGTCTGCTTGCAGTAAGGTATTATAATGATCCTATTACTTCTCTATATATTGTTTGGTTTATTTTGTTTCCAAGTTCATCCTTATCTATCTTAATTGATGTGCTCATAGGTGTTTTCATTTGACTAGCACTATCTAATCCATACTTTTTAATTGTGTTCTTTAAGTACTTGGATTGATTTAAGAAAATTCCACTTTTTAGTTGTTGTAGTTGCAGTCCTAGGAAATATTTTAGTTCCCCCATTAAACTCATTTGAAATTTGGATTTCATTAGTTCTGCAAATCTTTCACAAAGCTTATTATTAGTGCAACCAAATATAATATCATCAACATAGATTTGCACTAACAATATGTGTTTCATATGCTTCTTTAAGAACAGAGTGGTATCCATCTTACCTCTCACAAATTTATTCTCACAGAGGAACGTTGAGAGAGTTTCATACCATGCTCCAGGTGCTTATTTTAGCCCATATAATGCCTTATCTAATCTATATACATGCTCTGGATATTCATAGTCCTCAAAACTAGGAGGTTGTTTAACATAAACTTCCTCTTGCAGCTTTCCATTTAGGAATGCACTTTTTACATCCATTTCATAGACTTTAAATCCTTGGTATGCTGCATATGCAAGGAACATTCTTATAGCTTCTAATCTTGCTACAGGTGCAAAGGTTTCATCAAAATCAATTCATTGTTTCTTTGAGTATCCCTTAGCAACTAATCTAGCCTTATTTCTGATAACTGTTCCATTTTCATCAGATTTGTTTCTAAACACCTATTTGCAACCTAAAACTGGATAGTGTTTGGGTCTTGGTGTGAGTACCATACCTCATTTCTTTCGAACTCATTTAGTTCTTCTTGCATTGCATCCTCCATGTTTGGATCATTTAGAGCTTCATTTATTACCTTAGGTTCTATTTCAGATATGAAACAAATAGATAAACATTCAACATTTGTTGCTCTTCTAGTCTGCACAGATGCATTCTTATCTCCTATTATGTCATCCTGTGTATGTGCCTTAATCCATCTTCCTTTGTCTTGTTCATTGGATTCCAATTGTTGTTGAGGTTGTTCTTCTTCCTCTGCTGCAGTGTTATTATGTGCGAACGACTCTTTCTTGTCTGCAGTATTAATAACCTCTTCTGCAGCCTGTTCATTGCATGCACATTCCTCATCAAATACATTTGCATCCTTATGAATGTTTCTTTTTCATCAAACGATACATGAACTGACTCCTCAACAGTATGTGTTCTTTTATTGTACACTCTAAATGCTTTGTTATTTGTTGAGTGTCCTAAGAAGGTTGTCTCATCTGCCTTAGGATCAAATTTTTGTAAATAGTTTTGTATCATTATTGTGTATGTAGCAAATGCATCCAAAGGCATGAGAGTATTTAACACTTGGTTTTTTTCCTTTCCACAATTCATAAGGGGTTTTCTTATAGAGAGCTTGTGAATTGTGCATCTATTCTGAGTGTAGCAAGCTGTGTTTACTGCTTCTGCCCATAGGCGTTTAGATAAGTCTGTATCAGATAGCATTATTCTAGTTGCCTCTATCAGTGTTCTATTCTTTCTCTCAGCCAAACCATTTTGTTGGGGCGTTCTTGGTGCTGAGAAGTTATGTTTAATTCCATGATCATTGCAGTAGATGTCTATTCACCATGATCACTTTTAACTATGATTACTTCTATTCCTTTTTCGTTTTGGATCCATATGCAATAATCCAAGAATCCTAATTGATTCTGAGGAGTTTAAGGGTTTAAAGCTTGTCCTAGTCTGCTTTTCTTCCTGTCATGGTCTGCACAGTTTATCCTTTTTAAATTTTATTTGAGGGAGTCCTCTTACTAGGTTTTCTGAGGATAATCTTGCTATGGTTTGTATCTTCAGCTTCTTTAGTATAAAAGCAAGTTATTTATTCTTACTGTGATGAATCAAAGTCTACTGCATATATGTTTCCTTTTCTAATTCCTAATAATTTGACTTCTTGTGTGATTTTATCTTTTACTTGGCATGTATCATGAGTAAATGACACATCGTATTTTTTATCACACAATTGACTAATGGATAGCAGGTTATGTTCTAAGCCCGTAACATAAGTAACATCTCTAAAGATTAAGGAACCTATAACAAGGGTTCCATAACCTTTAGTTGTACCCGTCTTTCCTCCTCCAAATATGACAAGTGGTCCTTGTTCTTTACTGAAGTCTTCAAGATTGGATTTGTTTCCTATCATGTGTCCTGAGCATCCACTGTCCAAGTACTATATCCCCTTTTGCCTTTCCTGTAATGAAAACATAGAGAGCTTGTACATGGTACCCACTCATTGGGTCCTTATTGGTTAGTTTTTGGAATCCACACTTGAATTATCTTCTTGTGTGAGTTCTAGCATTCAAATGATTTGTGACCGATTTTGCCTCAGGTAAAGCAGTAGACCTTTGGTCTTATGCTTCTTAGTGGTCTGCTCCACTTAGTCTGCTACTCTTGACATGAGCATGTGTGTCTCGAATATGGTTTTCTCCAAGTTGATCTTGAGAAGTTATTCCATACTAAGTAGTTAGGTGTATGCTGAGCTTCATAAGGCCTTTCTCTAAATTCCCTTTCAGAGTTTCTTGCCATCTGCTTTTTATTATATTTATCATACGCATGTACTGGTAGTCTGCTCCAATTCTTTTGAGGTTGAGCAGTAGAGATCTTACTTTTTAGTAGAGATCTCTTGAGCATATTGGTTTTTCTCAGTACTGGTAGTGCAGCATAGCTCTTGTTGTTATGCATAGTTTGTGAAGCAGAGCGTTGGCTCTTGTGCACATATGCTGCAATAGAGACATTCTTCTTCTGCACACCTGTTGCAGTAGGGATGTTCTCTTTCTGCAGAACTTTTGCAATGGTCTGCTCATTTTTCTTGGTAGTGACCTTTTTATCTGCATTATTGTTCAACCTGTCATTGTTTCCCAACCCAGTTTTATCATGGGAGGATTGACCTATGTTGATCAGTTTTTGCAGATCTAGGATCTTGCTATTCTAGACATCTACCTGTTTCTGAAGCTCGGTGTTTCTCAATGTAAGTGTTTCCACTACTACACTGAGAAGTTTCACCTTTTCATTTGCTTCCTTCTACTTATCTTAAGCATTGATTAGACTATTGCTAGTCTCTTCATTTAAATTGCATTTCTCTTTGAGAATTGCAATTTGCTTAAGATTTTCTTTATTTTCCTTTAAAAGGGAAATAAAGCTTTCAGAGGTTTCTTGAAGTGCTTCCTTCAATTCCTCTGTGGTGGCCTCTAAGTCAGAGAGATCAAATACCTGCTTTTGTTCATCTTCTTAGGCCTTGTGACATAGTTGAGCATTTCACATGATATCTTCATCATCAAAGTGTGTGTCACTCCTTGTCTTTAATGCATATGCCTTGTCTCTTTCCTTTCTTCCAGAGGTGACCTTGTTGTGGTCCTTCTTGAACTTTGGTGCAGACGAGTCTTGAGTTTGTCGTCTGCATTGAGCAGCAAAGTGTCCTGGTTTGCCACAGTGGAGCAGACTTCCCTTTCTGTATCTTTGGTTTTTTAGGGAAAGTTCTTTTTGAAAGTTCTCTTTTTAAATAGCTTCTTGAACTTCTTTCCCATTAGTGTCAGTTCTTCTGATAGATCTTCTTCACTTGCAGACGAGGTATCACTATTCTCCTCTTCTGCCATGGATTTCAAAACTCTCTCTTAAGCTTTGAAAGCCAAGGTTTTCTTTCTTGCATCATCAATTTGCTTCTTCTGCTTAATTTCAAGATTGTAGGTATGCAGAACACCATACAGTTAAGCGAGGGACATCTTTGTTAGATCTCTGGATTCTCTTATAGCCGTTGTCTTTGTGTTCCAGATTTCACCAACGGATCTCACAAACTTTAGGTTGATTTCCTTGTTTTCGAAAGTCTTTCCTAAGATTTTGAGATTGTTGATGAGAACATTGAATCTTTCAAAGAAGGTGGTCAGATTCTCATCAAATCTCATTGAAACCAATTCGTATTGTTGTATCAATATATCCTTTTTGTTTTCTCTGATCTCATTGGTTCCCTCGTTTCTTAGCAGTAGAGACTCGCATGCTTCATTTGCTGTCTTGGTATGGACCACAATTTCAAACATGTTATCATCTAGAGATTTGAATATTTGATTTAGAGTTTTTCTTCCAACCATCTTCAGATCCCAGTCTTTTGTGGACCAGAGGGATTTTGGTCGTTGTACTTCTCTTGTTGAGTCCTTTGGATCTGGCATCATTGGAATAATTGGTCCATCCAGGACAATGTCTTGCATCCATTCATCAATTGAGTTGAGATGTGCAAGCATTCTCAGCTTCCTGTGGTTGAACTTGTAAAAAAAGCAAGTTGGAGGTTCTCCGCTGTTGGGATATTTGGGGAACTTTGGTGGTGCCATTGTTGATGATAATCTTCACACAAACAAACTATTAGTAACTTCTTTGCAAATAGAAAATGTGATCTTTTCTTTCCAATAACTGTTAAGTTTGGAAAGTCAGGCTCTGATACCAATTGTACGGTTCGAGTTTTAACCTAGAGGGGGGTGTAAAGGTTATCTAAGACTTTAGTGGCCTTTTTATGGGGAATACTTGTTCTATGTAGACTATTATTCTATGTAGACTACTCGGGTAGTCTGCAGATGACAATTGGTAGTCTGTAGTAGGGATTTGTAACTCTTTGAGTTTATCCCTTTTACCTGTGATGATTTGTTAGAAACAATTTTAAATATCAATGCAGTAAAATCAATAAATAGACACAGTATTTATACTGGTTCAGACACTCGATATCAAAATGATAATCGAGAGCTTAGTCAAGTCTTCCCTTGGTGACCAATGTAGTCAAGCCAAGAGGTGAGTATCACTATCTCCTTGTTTGAACTTATAAGAAACTTTCTTTTTACAAGTTGTCTAACTTGTACAAAAGATAAAGAACCTAGATGCTTTCCACAAATCCAAACTCTAGACTCTGCTACAAGACTTGTTTTTCTGCAGACTAGTGACACTTTCAACTGTATCTTCTCGATTTGGCTTTCTTGAGTAATCTCTTAATGTTTAGATTGTTTGTGTTCTTTGCTTTTCAATCCTTGTTCAACAGCACTTCTTAGTAAGCCTCACCGATTCCTTTTTAAAGACTCAAGGAACAAACCTATGACAGACAAGGCACTGTTCCTGGATAGACACTTTGTCACTAGTGTTCCCCACCATCTCGTTTCTAATGCTGGTAATCCACTATCCCCAGAATTTTTGCAGTTACTACTTTAACTCAAATCCCCGATTGACTGACTTCTGACCTTTCACCTAACCACCAGTAACCATCCTCAGCTGCACTCAGTCTGCTGCAACCTTCAATTTTCACTTAGTCTGTGTCGCAACCCTAGTCTGCATCCAGTCTCTGTTGTAACTTTGGTCTGCACCCAGTTCTGCTACACTTTGATGCATTCTGTGTTGATCCGTGTCTGCAAGCTCAGTCCTCAGATCCTGGAGACTTTGACGTATTTTGTTGCTTATCAATGCAATAATTGTTCCTCCAAAGTCCTTTGCAGAAGTCTGCATCTGGTGGTCTGCACAATGTCTATACATCTGTAGCCGTCTGCTCACTGACATCTAACCTAGACTGTAACTACCTACTTGACTTCTAGACGAAATACACTAACTACATTACAACTAATACACCTAAGTTTTGTAACATCAATTTCTATACAAATGGAGGGTTTGCACATTCCTATCAGGATGTCTGAGTCTTGTAGTCTTTAAGGTGGAATCCTTGAATTCAAGTGCCCCATTGAATAGAAAATGTGCTCCTTTTAGTCTTGTTGCCCTGGTGGCTGTCTTCTTTTGAAGTTAAGCTAGTTGTTGGACTTCTGCTTCAGACATCCCATCAGTTTCTCCAATCAAAGTCTGCGATCCATCTGGATTGATCTTGTATAGGATCTTTGGTCCTGAGGGAATTGGCTTTGGTCTGGAAGCCCTTGTTCGCCTTCTAGCTCTTGTTGGCTTTTGGATTGGCAATTTATGGTGTCACAAACTCCTTAATCATACCTTCCCTTTGTTCCTTCTATTGCATCTCAGCTTGCCTCTTCTGGCTAAGTAGTTGAGAGGTTTGTGCTATGTGCAATTGAGCTCTTTCTTCTATAGCTCGGACCGTCTGCAGAACTATTTCAATGATCTTTTCTAGAGAAGGTCTTGTTGGTCTTACTTCATTAGTTGTAGTTGATCGTACTTCTGCTGTAGTAGATGGACGACCTTCTGTAATGATAGAGAGATCCATTCCACTTTTAGATAATGGAATAATTGCTGTTGTGGTTGCCTCTTCTGCAGCTGGCTTAATGGTGAGTGACCTTGCAGTAAAGGTGGGATGAGATAGTCCTGCCCTCTGTAATTCGTTGAGATCTGTTTCTATTTGCCTTATCTAATAATGTGAGTATCCTTGATTAACAAGCTCTTGCCTCAATTGAGCTCGTAGTCCTTCCATGATCTCTTGGTTACTCTTCTGAGCTTCCATAATAAGGATTCGAAGGTTCTTATCTGCTCCTACCCTCAGAAAGTCCAATGCCAAATTGGCATCATGAAGTGCTGCTACTTCTGGTGCCTTTGGGGGCAGAGTCTTTGAGGATAATGGTTCAGCAATTACCCTAGTCTGGACTAAGGCAGATTGTGCATCTACCTCCATGTTTTTTGTTTCTGCACCTGGAAGGTCTGAGATTGTTTCCTCGTCTAAGGTCTGCATGACGAGTTTTCTCTTGGCTTCCATGAGCTTCTTCAGCTTCATTGGTTAAGCTTTGCTGACTTGTTGTCTTCTTGTTCTTGACACTACTGTAGTGGTTTTCACTTTTGTTTTGAGATTGCTCTGCAGACTTCCTCCTAGTCTGTACAGCTACCTTTGGAGATTGCTCTGCAGACTTCTTCCTGGTCTGCACGCCTACGAACTGTTGTGACTGTTCTGCAGGTTTGATGGTACGCTACATAGTTGTTGTCGTCTTTGTCAGTCAAATAGGTTGCTTGCCTATTTTCTTGAAATCTATCTGTTTGGCTATCGTTGATGGTCTTCCCTCCTTATCAGAGAGCTTCAGCTTCTGTTTGAGAAAGATATTGATTATCCTTCCAAAATAGTGGTTGCTTTGATTGCACAGCTTTGGCAAGCTGATGCATGAGCAATCTTGTCCAATTGACTTCATATTTAGTGAGGATTGCACACATGATTTCTTGCTGATCAGTGGTAATCTTATCTTTACTGAATTCTCATTAGAGAATGTCCTTCTTGACAATAATAGCAAGCATCTTATGCTGTTTGGATAAGAACTTCTTCATTGTCCTTATTCCTTCATTCCACTTCTTTTCTGCAAGCATGGCATGCCTTCCTGTTGTCACAATTACAGGTGGAATGATCCTCGACCCTTCATTTGGTAAGTTAAAAGATTGAGCAAAGTCATCTGCCTTGATGTAGATTATAACTTTTGTTGCAGTAGAGGTGGAAGAGATCAACTGCAGATTATATATGACTTTGGCTTTGTCGATGAAATCAAGTACTTATTCGTCATAGATTTTGCTTGTTCGGCTTCTTGAATGAGATCAATAACTTCTTTTACTTCATCTGATTCATCTCACAAAGTGTTGAAATCGAACACCACACCAGTTTGGTATTCGACTTTTCTTGATGGGCTCGATTCATCAGCTTTAGTGTTTTTCTTTGAGATGTTTGATGGAGTGTTGACCATTTCGAAGAGTGTTTATTGAAAAACTTGAGTTTCAGAAGTAATTTTGAAAAAATTGAAAGTTAGGGTTTTCAGTTCTTGATGTAGTAGAGGGTTTCAAGATTGGAGGGAGAGTGAGAGCATTTTAGAGAGAGAGTGTGAGAGTATATGAGAGTATAAAGTGATTTTTATTTCGAAAAATTTCTCCTTTTATAAACTTCAGAGATATTACCGTTGCTAGAGGTTTCTAACCGTTACACAATATCAGCCAATTATTTTGACCGTTGCGTGATTTAAGGAAAATCGTTTTGTAAAGTTAATATTTTTTCCAAAAATAAGTGCAATTTGTAAAAATGTTGGAATTTGTTTTTCTGTTAGAATGTATTCCAATTTAATGTGAACTTTTTGCACATGATCTCTGATAAAGTGATATGTAATATCAATATGCTTGGTTCTTGAATGAAAAATTGGATTTTTTGAAATTGTCATTACAGACGTGTTGTCACAAAATATAGTGGTTTCAGAAAATATCATACCATAGTCTGCAAGCTGTGATCTCATCCATAGTATTTGTGCAGCACAACTTCCGACAGCTATGTACTCTGCTTCTAAAATAGAGGTTGACACGGTAGTCTGTTTCTTACTGAACCAGGAAATCAATCTTGCACCAATAAATTGACATGCTTCACTTGTGCTTTTCCTGTCAACTCTACAACCTACAAAGTCTGCATCTGAAAAGAATATTAGTATAAAATCTGATTCCTTAGGATACCATACACCAAGGTTTGGAGTCGCTTTGAGATATCTCAGGAATCTTTTTTACTGTAGTGTAGTGGGATTTTTTAGGATCAGATTGATACCTTGTACAGACACAAACTACATATTGAATGTTTGGTCTGTTTGCAGTAAGATATAACAGTGTCCCTAATACTCCTCTATACATGGTTTGATTTATATTCTTTCCAGGTTCATCTTTATCTATTTTTATTGATATGCTCATTGGAGTTTTCATACGATCAGCACTTTCTAAGCCATACTTTTTAATTATGTTCTTTAAGTACTTAGATTGATTTATAAAGATTCCACTTTCTAATTATTATACTTGAAGTCCTAGAAAATATTTTAGTTCCCCCATTAAGCTCATTTGAAATTTGGATTTCATTAATTCTACAAAATGTTCATAAAGTTTATTATTAGTGCAACCAAATATAATATTATCAACATAGATTTGCACTAACAATATATGTTCCTTATGTTTCTTAAGGAACATATTGGTATCTACCTTATCTCTTTCAAATTTGTTTTCACATAGAAATGTTGAGAGAGTTTCATACCATGCCCTAGGTGCTTGTTTTAATCCATATAATGTTTTGTCTAACCTGTATATATATTTTGGATATTTAGAGTCTTCAAAGCCAGAAGGTTGTTCAACATAAACTTCCTCTTGCAGCTTTCCATTTAGGAATGCACTTTTTACATCCATTTGATAGATTTCAAATCCTTGATATGCAGCATAGGCAAGGAACATTCTTATGACTTCTAATCTTGTTACAGGGACAAAGGTTTCATCAAAATCAATTCCTTCTTCTTTTGAGTATTCTAGCTTTGTTTCTGATGACTATTCCATTTTCATCAGATTTGTTTCTAAATACTCATTTGTAGCCTACAACTGGGTACTTTTTGGGTCTTGGTGTTAGATACCATACCTCATTTGTTTGGAACTCATTTAGTTCCTCTTGCATAGCTTCTACCAAGTTTGGGTCATTTAAGTTTTCACTAATTATCTTAGGTTCTATTTCTGATATAAAACATGCAGACATGCATTCTCCATTTGTTTCCTTTCTAGTCTGCACAGGTGCATTCTTATCTCCAATGATGTCATCCTGTGTATGTGCCTTGATCCATCTTCTTTTATCTTTTTCATTAGTTTTCAGTTTTTGTTTAGTTTGTTCTTCAGTCTCTGCTGCATTGTCATTGTGTGCAGACGACTCTTTCTTGTCCGTAGTTTCAATGATCTCTTCTGCAGCCTGTTCATTACATGCACATTTCTTATCAAATATATTTGTATCTCTTATGAATGTTTCTGATTCATCAAATGATACATGAATTGACTCCCAACTGTTTGTGTTCTTTTATTGTACACTCTAAAGGATTTGCTATTTGTAGAATATCCTAAGAAAGTTCCCTCATCTGTCTTAGGATCGAACATCATGCTAGAAGGCCATGTAATTTGATTGTCTTGTCATTTTGCATTCAACTGAATTTCCTCGCATTTTGATACCAAGGTTTTTGTGATTAGAGTATAAAAAAACATGTTCGACCTTATTCTCTTTTAGGTTTTCAATACGTCTTGGGATGACTTGTACATCTAAATTGTGTTTAATGCTTTTCCTGAGTTGATTCATATATTTTCAGGTTTGTTTTTGAAAGAGAAACAAAAAGATACTAAGAACGTAAAAAACGGAGATCAAACAAAATCAAACGGGCATAAAAAGATTTGAACGGGATGACGAACAGATCCAAACCGAAGTAGGTCACCACGAGGAAGTCCATAGGGCCGCGATGGACCCCTACACGTCCCTTTTCTTTTTCCACACAAAAGTTACTCATTTTCTCACCTTGGAGGAGCATCTTGTTTAGGGGATAAGTGTTGATGAGGTTTGGAACTTATTTTGGGACTATTCGATCATCAAATCATCATCAAAAGAAGAAAGAAGAAGATAAAAGAAGGATCAAGATCACTCATCATCAATTTAATTTGTGGAGATTATCTTTATTTTACCTTTTCCCTTAGCGTTTAAAACTTTAGTTGAATATGCACACCATGTGCTTGATGATTTGTCTTTACCTTCGAATCATGAGCTAAACCTTCCATTCCCGTTATGATGTAGTTTGAATAGTGTTATGATCATTTCCATGATTTATTTAATTATTTGTTCATTATTTAAGGTTGTGTGTTGATTGCTGATCGTAATGCCTCGTTTGATTGATCAACAAGCGTTGAACTTAGAGTTTGCTTTGCTTTTGAGATGATAGACTTAAACTTGACCTAGGTTCCTTCACCTTGAGTTGAATGCGAGGTTGACAAGTTGCTCGCGTGACTCTCGTATTTATCTAAGGGGGATCACCGTCCGTATGACTTACTAGTTGTGTTTATCTCTCGTACAGATCGTGTTGAGGTAACGTTTAGTAAGATTTACTATAAATCTCGAGAGTGATTAAAGTATAACTTAAGACTTCTCGACTAACAATCTATTCAATTAAAGAACACCTAGATTAGAGTAAATAAAATGATCATGCACTAGTATAACGAGATCACGATCCTACCTTTACATCCATACCATTCATCATCTAGCTTAGCGTGTTAGTGTAGTTGCATATTTCACTCGTTACGTTAGATTAAATCTTCACTCAACCATAATAGTTTGACCCATTAAAAATATCAATGTTGATCTAAAGGCTAAGTTCTCGTGCAACGATATTTTCACTCTTCATTTTGTTACTTATGCAAGAGCACATACACTTGCGCATTTGCGATATTGAAAACACTTTAACACTTTGAGGAAAATGTCATCAAATAATACTAAAACATCTAATTGAATATTTTTTATATCCCATAAAAATTACTTTCTTCATTTTATAATACATGCAACACTTTTTTCATGTTATTCCAATATACTTATAATTTTTTCTCTTTGAATAGATTTTTAATCTAAAAAAAATATAAAATTTTTAATAAAGTGTAACAATTATGTTTTATTATATTACAATCGACTATTTTGAGAAAAAATGGACGGACGCCACCGTTGCTAGATAGGAACGGTTCCAATTTCTCCCAAAGTGATGGGGCCCATCCACTGTTTATGTCAGTCACCCGTACTCTTCTCTCTTCCCAAGACTCATGCTAATATGCTATTCCTTCTCTCCTTTCATCTTTCTGTTTTCTTGCTCTCTCACTGGTGAGATAAAAAGATGAGGCAAAAATAAAAAATGAAGCGACACCGTAAAAGGACAAGATGGTCTCCAACACTTATCTCTTACAATGTTTTATTTGGAGTTTTTTTTTTAAAAAAATATGATAACAGTTCTATTTTTTATTTTATCATATTATCTCATCTCATCATCATTTTTTTAATTTTGTTTTTTTATATACTTGATAATATAATCTTTACCTATATAATTTAACATATATATAAATTCTTATGCAATTCAAACCGTTATATTTTACATGGAATGAAAAGAATATATATAATATATAAAATCATTTGATGATACGTGGGATGATGATATATGGGATATCATTCATTTTTTATATCGTTTATGAAAAAACAACATCTTAATTAAAAATACAAAATAAACATGAAAACAAAATAGAAAAAATAAAATGATCATAAATAACTCGCATAGTCTACTAAACTAGTTAATATAAATTGTTACTATGTGGCATGGCACACAAATTATATGTGGTGTGTCATACAAACCTAAATGTGGCAATCAAGATCAATGGTTTATTGGATTTTCATTTTTAGCTTTTTATTTTACTTTTTTATTTAATAAAAGTAAAGAGAACTGTGTCTTCACACACTTCAATGAATATTTGTGAATCTGTTATCAACGATTGAGATTAAAATATTTATTATCCATGTTTTGAGATCTGAGTTAATTTTGTAATGGTTTATCTTATCAACGGTTGAGATTAAAACATTTGTTATGCACGTTTTGAGATCTAGGTTAATTTTGTAATGGTTTGTCTTATGAACGATTAAGATTAAAATATTTGTTATGCATATTTTGAGATATGGGTTAATTTTATAATGGTTTGCTTTTGATCCACATTCTTGATTTGATCTTTTCATCATATTTTAATCTAAATCATCTATTTTAAATGCACACAGCAAATCTTAGGTTTGTCAGGTCACAATATATTAAAAAAATCCCTTTAAAAAAATTATTTTTATATTATCATCTCAAATCTTTCTTATTTCTTACAACCTCGAAAAAAATCATAATTATATGTTGCAACTCAAAATTGTGACATTAGGGACAAATTGATTATTATTGTTATCTTTTCATTAAAATTTAACATTTCGATGTCAAGTAACATGCATTCCATCACCTTTTTCTTGAATTTACCATCGTATAAATTTGTTGTTTTGATTCCTTCATTTTCATCTCCAACGGTGGACTCCAAAACATAATTGAAAGGCTCGGATTGTCAAGTTTATATTTCTCTTCTTATTTAAAGCACATTGGATTGATTTTTACTTTTACGCCTTTGATCTTGAGTTATAATAGGTGCTGTAGTTGGTGCTAGTGTCTATTATTTTGAATTGATACAAATCTCTCATTGGTCATACAAACCAGATTTGTTGAGTGTTGAAAATATAATCAGTTATCGTTTTCCTCACTTTAATTTTTATTTTGTTGGTTACGTATGTGAAAGTTTTTGATTACTAATGTTACACATTTTTCAAATTTCTATTTAGAAAATTTTCCCAATCCAATGCAAAAAATAAAAAATAAAAAAAATGAGAGATTAATTTGAATAGATCAAATGAAAATATTAGTTTGTGATGCCATAAAATGGAAATATATAAGCTTTGTGATTGTAAAGTTAAAAAAAGAAAGACATTTAGTTTCAATAGGTTTAATTGGGAAAAAGAAAAAAAAAGTCAGTTAGTCCAAACGGAAAATAATGACAACCACTAATTTATCCATAACATCATAATTGAGGTTGTAATATTATATTATGAATTAGGTGTTATAATATGAAAATAAGTAAGATTTTGAGGTGCTAAGATGGAAATAACCCTAAAAAAAATCAACTTAAAATCTACGGCTTTGAAAATTAGTTGTTGATTTTTTTCTTATATAAATATATAATGGCATGGAACAAGTTTTGTTTTGGTTGCTATTGGTCAAATTGGTTGGATCGATTGATATCGGTGCCTACCACTATCTCTTGACGTTTTATTTTATTTAATATTTTTATTAATTTTTTTTTTTTAGTTCTATCTATGCATTTTTTTATGTACTAATTAATCATTCATATTGAAAATTTGATAACGTCAACCGTTATAATGATACGAATTCGATATCGTTACCATCACTTATGTTTTGGTTTGGTTGCTCTCGCTCGAATTGGTTGGACCAATCGATATTAGTACCCACCATTATCTGTGGACATTTATTTTCTTTTTATTTCATCTCTACACATTTCATACTCCTAACACTCATAATACAAATAATACTTTTCTATTTATATTATTTTAACATAATTATAATATTTTTTATTTTGTCAAATATTTAATCTAAAAGTATCAAATCAATCATGTTCTATTATATTAGATCCACTATCTTTTCTCATAAATGATATAATAAACTCTACAATCACTATGAAATTATTCTTTCTTCATAAAATTACATAAAAATTTAACATACACATAATTATCCATCGCAACTAAATTGAGAGAAAAAGAGTACTCCTTCAATCCCACATAAATTATGACACATTATTAGATATGAGGATATCCCACATAAATTACTAGTACTTTCTAAATTTACATGTTTTGAGTCCATAAATATTAAAATTATCCATATATTATATTATATTATACTTTTCATTATTATTTTATCTTTCTCCACTCATAATTTTCCCCCATTTTTTCCTTACCACCACACAAGGACACTTTTGTATAATACACAAAAATCAATGATTTTACTAATAATCGTATCAAATCTATTTTTCATAATTTATGTGGAAGGCAGAAGGGGATATTTTTTTTGAAAGGTAAAGAGTATATAATTGATTTTGATTTTATAGTGGAAAATGGGTTCTCTATATAAATCCCTCAAATCTTCTCTACATTCAAGTAAATCTCCCGAATCTTTATAATTTCAACCAAGTCCCAAATGGAGGCAAAAACCCTAGAAAGAATAGAGCCCTTCCAGTTTCTCTTATTCGCAGCAGCCATGAAGCTTGGAGAAGCATAGATTGATACAATTTCCAGCCTGAAGAACACCACATGTATATATAGATTGAACTAGATTTTGATCTTAAATTCTCTATCCTTGTCTATGAGCTTCCATGCAGGATATTTGATCAGAGCAGATTTTGCTCGTGCCGAATGTGTAGAACCATGAGCACTTGGTTTGTGTTCATGTTTTCTCCAAGTATCACAACCTTATTGTTACTTCTTTTACTGCTACCACAGATTGCATTATGATGAGGGGTTTGTAGCTTCGATTTATCATTGCAATAGCCAGCAAGATAGACAAGCAATAGGAAAGCAATAGACAATCAGTGAAGGACTAGTGCCACTGGGTCAATTATGTCCTCAAAATTTTCGCGACAAACCTATCCTTGTGAGATATGTTAATCCCCTACGAATTAGCCAACAACTCCTTCGTCAAGCATTCCACATACCTGTTTTACTCAACATAAGTCTTTCGAGCAACCTGTGACTCGTTTTCGCGTTTCGATAAGCACAAACGAGCCACACAATCACTACGAACGAACCAACAACCAAACAACAACAATTTATTATCAAAAGATCAACCTTTTATTACCTTCCCAACAATTCAAAGCAACCCAGCACACCATGTGCTCTCTTGCCAAACTCTTTTTATTGATCTCATGCGTGATTCGTAGGACACACACGATTCTTTTTGTATTCTCATCCTGATCGCGCTCTCAATATTGTATATGATATGATATGTGATGATCATGTATCATCCAAATTTATAGGCAACACTAAAACGACTACCATTCGAAGTATCAAACCAATAACTATTCATACGCTATAAGGTTTTACATCAATAAGCTAACCCACGTAAAATATCATCAAAACAGATTTATAATCAAGAACAATATCTTTTACCTCAAACGATATCTTATTGTTTTACTTGTCTTCCTGATCTTATCTTTTGCGACGATATCTTTCACAAATTTTCTCGCAAGATTTATTCTAGCAACTCGCTCATTAATCCATCCCGCTTGAAGGGCTTTACTCTTTAGTTTCGTACGAGCCGCATCCAAGCTGTCACCCTCAACTTTGACTTCGAACTTTACAAATACGATTTAAGATTTTCTTCGCAACGATCTCGACCCATAATTTGCATTTGGCAACCATTAAACCAAGGTCTTTCTATACTTCCCAACATCCAAATCCAGCCCTTGAACGTGGCACCAAGCATGGAAAACAATGCTACGAATTTTGGATTGGTTTTGATCTTATGACACCTCTTCCCCCTAGTAAATAACAACGAAAATCTCATATGACAGGAACAATCCTTGCCCCTCCTCATGTAGTCCAGTTATTTGTTTATGAAATCAAAGCAAACCAAACTTAGCACGAACCCAATAAAACTAGTCATCGGTCTTCGTTTGCCAACACGTAGGAATTTCGTTGGTTCATAGAACGCAACACACTCACGTTTAAGTCCAAACCCAACGCTAATCATGCCTCGCGTATTTTTTCCTTTGCCTTTGTTCGTGATAATGCTTGCAAGCCCTTGGAACATGCCTCGCACATCCAAATCTTAACATAGCATATCATGTCTCATAAACATTCGTTCGTCTTTACAACACGTCTCTCTTGCGTTCAAATCCTAGCACAACGTTTCTCGCTGACGCTCGCTCGCCCTTGCAACACGCTTGCTTGCACTAAAGTCCTAATGCAGCATCGTTCCTGTCTCGTTAGCATGACCCTGCGCTCGCAAGAACTCAAAAACACGTGTCATCCTCGCTTCGCATTAGCGAGGGTGTGACAACTAGCCATGTGGATATTTTGGATAAATTATCATATCGTGGAAAATATGGATTCAATTGTTTTTTATTGAATTATGGAGATAAATAGAAATTCGGTTAAATTTAAGGACAATCTTGACGGAAGGACTAACTTGTCCATACAATAAAGATTTGAGGATTTGATTATAATTATAATGGTTTAAAAATTTATACAACATAAACCCCTAGAAAAGAGGAGCATGTGTGTCCTACTCGTAGTCACACAAGATATGTTCAAGTCACTTTGGCATCTTTTCGCCCTTTCCCTGGCTTTAACCGGAACCCGGAAACGCATCTCCCTTCCCTTCTCTCTCCGGTCGAATCCGTGTACCCAGACCACCACCATCGCCGTACCCGCTGCTGCTGCTGATTGTTGTCACAATTGTCTCCGGACATCTTCATGTGCAATTGGAACCACATTCGACATTACACTCACTGTGATACTGATAAAGTTGTAGTGAAACATACAAGATGGCGAATGAGATTTCAGTTGGAGATATGATGGAGATGATCAAAGGGTTCGTAGATATGCTGATTCTGGCTTCTGGGTATCAATCTTCGGGTCTCGCTGCCCATTGGGATTCATCCAACATCAAGAATGCTTTCAAATGGGGTCTCCTTCTCGAAAATGTAATCCCTCCGAGCTATATTCATTGTCGTCAGTCAACAGTTTTTTCATAGCATTGATTTGTTGTTGGTGTGTTTTCGTATGCAATTCCGACTTCTTGATTTCGAGGGTTTTGGGTTTTGATAACTTGGTTACGATTAGTCGAAGAGGCAGTGTGTGGAGTCTTCTCATAGCTGACTTTATCTTGTAAGGAGATGGTGTTTGAGTTATGCGACTTTATTTAGGATCTTTAAGTTCTTTTGTAATCTAATCTTTAAGCCTTTGTTCTATGATATGGGATGGATCAAATGGATATGTTGAATCCGTTATTCTCTATCTCGTGCGATTTCCTCCATAAGGCTATTGCAAACCATTCCATATTTATTTATTTATTTATTTGTTCTTTTGGGGTTTCTTTCGTCCTGCCATTTGGTCTTCTATTTTAGACATGAGTTCTTTTTCTTTTTCTCATGTCAGAGGGTGAGAAGCAGACATTTTTTTCTAATGGATAAGTGCTGCTAGAGCTTTTTTGTGGGACATGTGACATGGTTGGTGGCGTAAGGCTCTCATTAGCAATATTAGGCAACATGTATGCGCTTTGGGGAATTTCCGTGTGGCTAATCGTGTTTTTTTTTTTTTGGGATAGAAAACCAAGGCATAACAGGTTCAAGCACAGACAAAGTCGTTGGTTTCTTAGTCAAATCTGGTTTAAGGCACGAGGAGATATATATGAATGTGATGAGCCCATATCTGTGTAATTTTGAGGTTACTAGAAGTAACCATGCTGGACTTTGAGGAAAGTCCTTCTCCTAGAACTCTAAAATGTGTTCCAACGTTAGATTAGTTGTTCTGCTGTTAGGATGTCTAGTAGGGTTTCTTCTAACCAAATGATAAGAGTGAATGTCCATGTAAACATGCATTAGTTTCAATGAGATCTTGGGTTCAGGTGGGGAAACATATTTGAGGTTTTGAAATTGTCTTTTTGTTGATTAAAAACCAGTTGGAGATCTGAAGGCAAGATTTTAGCATGAACTTCTCGTTGCATCTGTTTGGTATTTCAATCAATTATTCTCAATATGCTTCTGCTAATGTTGAAGAAGACTTGTGATATATCTTGACATGGAATTGGTTAAACAATATGCACATTTTTGTGTTTGACCAGATCCTGAGGCACTTGAACAGCTCTCCTGATTGTCGTGAGTTCACTGCAAAACTTGACGAAGGGTTGTCAGAGATGAAGGCCTCCCCAACTTTTCCTCAGGTTTTATTTTTAATCTTTTATTTGATAGATTCTAGTATTTTCCTCTTGAATCATAGTGATGTCTTCTAAATTACTTGTGCTGTCCTTGACTTAATAGGCACTCTCTGGTGTATCATCCGGTACCTTTGCTAGGGCACGAGCTTTGCTGGCAGAACATATTATACAAGCCTTGCCTCTTAGGGATGAGCATCTCATTCAATTAATGATGGCAGCCACTGAGATGGATCAAGACGAGTTTCAGGGGAATGAATCCGATAGTCTAAATCTTTATCTTGACAAGTTGATGCTCCTTAGGTCTTCATTTTCCGCGTTTCGTAGTCAGAACATTTTACTTGAAGTGCCATCAATCAAACCAGCAAATTCTGGTGGAAATATGGAAATAGAGAGTTGCACCTCTAGTGGTACAACGGAGCTTGCTATTGAAGAGCTACTAAAAAGACAGCCTGCATTGTCTTTCCTGTTGAGGGCTGAGACTAGTTTAGACATTGTTAAAGCGAGCATTAGTGGTGATGATTTGACTACGAGAAACTACAGCTTCTACGAGAGACAACTCAATCATGACGCTGCTGCAAGGTAAGTATGAATACAGTTCTGCATTTGGTGTTCAGAAGAGTCAAATCTGGCTAATGTTATGTGCATTACGATCTGTCATTTTCCATTGTAAATATTCGTTCTCCAATATGGTCAGTTTCCTTATATTTCCCAAGATTTAATGTTCCCTTCGATTCAAACATTTTAATTTCCCAGGTTGGGTCGATCATTTTTCTTCCTTATATCAGAGAGGGCATCCCTAAAGCACTTCCTTATGAATTCATCCCTAGTAACTTGATTTCAGTTTTAGTATGTTAATTAAACGTGACTATAGGAACTTCCTTGGTCTCTGAAGCATGGTGACTTCTCGTTTCATGGTATCAGTGTAGATAAATGCTTCTTTCTTATTAAAGCACCATTATTAACCACTTATGAGTCTATCATCTGACCATTCCCATGTCTACAGTTATCCAGCTTGTTTTTAATGTATATTCCCAAATGATCTTGTTTATGCTTATCTCATGAACAGTTGTTGGGCCACCAATACCGTCATACCATGTGCTAATCAAATGAGCTCACTAGATTCTAACTTCTAACCTGTTAACCGAACTTGCTCTCATACTACGTTGAAGAATTATTTCTGCCAAATGTTGAAGCTTGTGATAGAAAGCCCATAAATCGTACATCTTACTTTTCACTCAATAGGATCTAAATTTAGGATTGTGTTCTGGTGACTAGTTTTTACTTGATCACAGATGCCAAGTACAATCCGATCATGGCATTTGGAGACTCTGGAGATCAAAGAACTTGTCGTATTTTCTTGACAAGAGAACAATTAAATTAGTTTCTGGGGCAACCCTTATATTTTCCACAAAAGATGAAGGGACTTATGTCTTTAAGCAGCTGAATATCTCATCAGAAGTCAAAGAAGATGTGCTCCTCGAAATTGTGGTAAGAACAGCCTTTGTACAGTTCTCTTGCTCAACTTGTATCTTATAAAATTTGAGTGGTGACTCAAGCATTTGTACTAGTAGTATGATGGGAATTCAGGTAAACTTGTCATGTTCTTTTTTTTCTCTTTCTTATTTTTAAGTCATGACATGCTTTATGTCTATGCTATAGTTAATAGCATATTTTCGTATTTTCCCCTTTGTGTCCTTTCTTCATCTGAAATAGAGCTCTGACCATATGGCCTAATGGTCTTGCTCTTTTTGAATGACAGGAGATCATGCTACTGGGGTGTATTTCAAGCCGGTGGGAATTTATAGTTCAATCTTTTTCAATACTGTCTAATGATTTTCCTAGTATCTCAAATCAGATGCAAGAAATATACAACCTACTTCCAGGAAGATCTCAAAGTTGCCTTCTTGATCAGGAAGCTGTGAAGTCAAAGGTATGCAAAAATTTTATTTGGCGCTGTCTCTTTTTTTCTTGTACCCAAGACAACTATCATACATTATTTGAGTGAATGGGGCAATTATAACACCCCAATCGATCCTCGATAAGTGTTACTAAAAATTGCTTTCAAGTCTGAGAACTGTCTCATAGATCCACATGTTTTGATCTTACTTCATATCCTGATAAACTTTCCAGTAGATCACCATCCCTATATTACTCAAGGTTAAGCTGGCTTAAATTTGAAGTTGTAAAGTGATGGGTTACCAAAAAAAAGGTGCATCGTAGTGGTCTACATAATATAATCAAAACCCTTTAGGCCATACTTCACCACAGGTTTTATGGTATCACACACCTACTCAAAAAACGCAGCATCCTTGTTGCGACTTCAAGCATCACATAAATTGGTATGTGCGGTCGCAACCACATCAAATTAATCTCTTGTTCACCCTCTAAGCAGGTTAGTTGTGTGTGTACAGGATGAGCAGTGCTTATTACCAATGAGGACCTGAAATAAATATGTGTCACAATTGAGATGATTGTGATTGTTTCTAAGGTTATTGTACTCTAAAAATTCGGGGTCGTGAAAAGTTATGAAATCTAAATTAAATTAAACTAGTTTGTTGTCTTGTACACTGGACGGATGTTTGTATTTTATTCAAAGAGATTGCGATATGTTGTTGTGAGAGTCAAGGAGCTAATAATTTGTACTCTATGAAATTCTTGTCTATTTATGTTAATAACCCAACAAATGTTACAACAAAACCAACTTCATTATTTCATATCCGCTTCAACCTTCAAAGCAAATCTAATGTAAAGGCTGACGGGAAATCACGTTTTGAGAAAACAGTGGAAATGGAGAGGAAAGGTGTAACGCTCCCAGATTTTCAGTCCAATACCTGCCAGACATGTGACGTTACCGTCGCTTTAAAGTCCCCTTTAAAGCAAGACGATAAGATTACAAGGAGTTTAAATATCAGAAACATAGGATCTAAAAATAAACGTCTAACTTACATTGTCTTATGTTACATGACAATCAAATATTTACAACGAAAGAGAAATGTTACAACAAGGTGAATTTAATCATCCTTGCTACGTAACGATCCATCCCACGACCTTTATTACCTGAAACAAACACGTAACCGTGAGCTCGAGGGCCCAGTAACATAGGATACATGCCCATTTCAAGGGTCCGACGTGCTTATTATATTATGCGTTTCCCATGCGCAAACAGGATGTAATGTAAGCAACACTGAACAATCATATCTCAGACAGAAATATATAATATGTACAGTATAATAACTCAAGTTAATCAGGTTAATCTTTGTTTCGTTAACCTTTGTCTTTATTAAAACTTTTAAGGCTCTTCATATATTTCAAGTCTTGTTTCACTACCCTTATCCTTTATTAAAGATTTTAAAGCTTTTTATGTTTTTCATGTCAAGTCATGTTGATTTTTATGGCTTGAAGTTAATGACGTGGGAGGAGTTACCATAAGTTTAATATGTTAGCTAGTATGTCCGTACTAGTAATAATTAAACAAGCAAATTTGTCGCTGCAGTCGATCGTAGATGGTTAATAATAACCAAACACGACCATTAATTGATGTCGCTGTGTGCACACGAATGGGGTTTATCATACCCTCCCTAGTTAGTCCAGAACCCCTAACTCTATTAGTCATTGTTATTTACAAGAATTTCTTCATGTTCAAGTTTTTAGGATTCTCACGCAAGTAACATGAAATTAATCCTATTAATTTCATGTATAACAAGATTTTCAAGCATGTATCATGAAATTAATTACATTAATTTTCGTGTACAGCAGGTAACTGTCACAGTGTTTTATAATCTCATTTGTCATATTAAATTATATTTAAGGATAATGGAAATAATTCCATTATAAACTATCGCGGTCGAGTATTTTTGTTACGTTTTTTAGAGTTTACCAGGATTAATAGTTCGTTATAAAAATAATAACCAGCACAGGATAACACACATCAATAATAAACAGTATTAAGGAATTCAAATATTTATTATAATCTATAATATTCTACAGGTTGTATCGTTACCCCTCTAGACAATGTAATTCAACATACAAGACAGTCAAACACATCAGGATTTTATTCTTTCATTTATATACAAGTATGTGATCAAACAATCACATAAATCAAGTCACGCACACCCAAGCATTTAATTCAATTCAGGATAACGATGTGTGTTAACTTGTCATTTTTATATAATCTCTCAAGTAATTTTAAGCTTAATCTTGTTCCTTCATAGCGTTCGTATCTACGATAAAATTAATAATATTAATATCCTCGTAACACATTTAAGTGTTTAAAATAATATATTATGTACACTTAACTGTACATAATCCTAAAATGTGTTCACATAGATAAATCAGGTTTTGTTTTCCTCCCTCTCACTGGACATACACAGGAGGCTCAGGCGAGGTAGACGGCGTCGGGACTCCAGACGGATTTTTATATAATCCCTCAAGTAGTTTTAAACGTAATCCTATCCTTTCGTAGCGTTCGTACATACGATAAAATTAATAATATTAATATCCTCGTAACACATTTAAGTGTTAAAATTAATATATGATGTACACTTAAGTGTACATAATCCTAATATGTGTTCACATGGATAAGCAGCTTTTGTTTTCCTCCCTTTCTCTGGACACACACAGGTGGCTCGGGCGAGGCCACCATCTTCGAACCGTGGTGGTCGAATTTGGCCTGCCTCTGGTTATTTCCGGCGTCAGGGGCATCGATGAGGGTGGGGCGTCGTCGGGGTTGGGTTGCTGTTGAGCTGGGATTGACACGATGTCGAGCTTGTCGGGCAAGGGTCTGGCCTCGTCGGGCTGGGCTCTATCGGGCTTGCTTCGGGCCTTCTTTTCGAGCACTATCGAGCCTACGTCGGGTCGCTCACATCCCGTTGATGGCCGGATGAGGCGGAACGGTGGTGTTTTGTAGTGTTGAGAGTCGATGGGAGCTCGGGATCGTGTTCGGACTCGTGGGTGGCCGGATCTGGCACGCCTTGACCATGAAAGGTTGTCGGCAGCTTAGGACTGGGGGCGCGCTATGGTTGACTATGGCGCGAAGTGCAGAGGCCGGTGGCTATGGTGGTCGATGGCATGGCCTTTCCCATCCCTGGCGGCGACAACAGTGTAAGCAGGGCTGCGCAAGGTGGCCGACTGTGGTCCCTGCACTTAGTTTTCGGTTCGAGATCATGCAGATGCAACACCTGAGCAACGACGCATAATCCATCGAAACTCAAAGGCACATGAATACTAAACAAATACAGAGCCATGGTGCTCCATAAGTTGTCATCCTTCCATGGAGTATCTCCGATTATCCGCTCTACCAGTTGTGTATCGATGGTCTTCGGTCAGTGATTGTCGTCTTGAGCCATGGCATTGTCCGGCTTGGTTTCATTTTCTTCAAAAGCGCATGAAGCAAAAGGAAATAGAACAATGGAGAGAAAAGATGAAGACGAGAAGTGGTGAGGTAGGTGAAGTGGTAGAAGAGGTTGAGGTGGAAAGAAAAGGTGAAATGGTGGTTGTTTTTGTCCCACTCACAAAAAAAAAAAAAAAAATAAATAAATTTTACCAGAATATTACATCTCTTTTTTTTTTTAAGAAGTTTAATTCTCGAAACTAAAATCAAGTAAAGGTTATGGAGGAAGACTTAAGAATATAATAATGCCTCCCATATCAAAAGCAAAGTTATACAAGTTATGAATTAGAAAGGAAGACATCGTGATAGCTCAATACACTCAAGAGAATTGAAACATCAGTTGTAGAAGCTTTGTAGAAACAAGTAGAAGTAACTTTAAAAAGCCAACGAGGACAACATCTTCTAAAGATTAGTAGACTCCAACGTATCAAGGACAGTCATCATGGTAGCAATTTACAAGGACCACGATGATTAAGATGAACACAAAGAGGCTTGACTTACAAGTGTGTAAGTGAAATTTGAAACAGAGTAGAGTCTATAACATCGATCAATAAAAGCAATAAACTTGTCAAGAACAAGAACTCGAACAATTAAAGCGAAAAAAAGGAAGGAAATCAACAATCATAGAAATGAAACGAGGAAAAAGTCAACACCAGATTACAAAGGCTCAACATCAAAATCGAATTCAACTCAGTAGAAACCAATGATCTCGAGCAAGTGAAGCGAATAACGGAAGGGAAACACAAGATCACTTGAACATCATCTTACAATTATAACTCTACCCACCAAGACATAAGATCAGACATACATGATCTAATACAGGATCTAAGACCAGTATAACTGGTATCATAACATATTTTGCCATCAAATCTACTTCATCAGGTATTGCAACGAACACGATCATAATAGTAATCATCCCATCGAAGAGCCCAATAGTCACAGCAACTATTAGCAACAAACCAAGTAAGTATTTTTCTGGATGCATTTGTTTTTTCTCTTCTCGTCTCCTTTTATTGAAGTGAAAGGATTCAAGAACTCTAAACCACAAAAAAGTTCAATCAAGTTCATTCATTTATTTATACCAAATGAAATGGTAATAAAGTCTAAATAAAATCTAGATGTTCACGCCTCATTTATGACGTTGGATAGCGTGTTGATCCATTCGTCACACATGGGCCGACCAAATCAAATGAAATCTAGTTGCAACAACCAAATCCTTTGAATAAAATCAAATGAAATCTAGATTCAACAACCACGAGAAAGTTGATTGGGAATCAATAAAGTACAAAACATCACGAGAAAGTTGAAGACAAAAAACAAAACATGTTTACTTTTCTAACTTTCAAGATTGCCAGAATCACCTTTCATTTAAGTCAAAACAAGTACAATTGTATAATAGGGACAAACCTTTGACCAGTTAAAAAAAAACTATGTCAATCCTATTCAAACAACAAATATAGATACATTTGTATCATAACAACAGAAATAGATACATTTGTATCATAAGAACAAAGCTTATGTAATTCTTAAAATCTTTGAGTCCCAGTAACATCATTTGAGATTAAAATTTGTGGAAGTTTCGAATAAGAAGAATAGCGGTTACGTTTGCAACGGCTAAAACTCACTTAATTTGTCCAAATTAATTCTTACCATGAATTTATCAATCATGACCTCAAAGAAATTAAGGCCAATGATAAAATCGAAGACTTCACTCAAATTAACCCTTTTTGTTTTAAGACAGATGCATAATAATTGTAACAACGGAATAATTTACAGAGTAATGCTTTTTTTTTTTCAACAAGAATATAAAACCATGATTATTTAGATAGAGTAAGTTTCTGGCACTTAAAATACAAAACTAAACCCCATAAAAGTTATTGCCATAAAATTGAGAGCACTCTCAAGTTAAGAACTATGAGTTGTCTAGCTTTAAATCATATTAGTTGATTCAAGATCTAGCTCAATAAAATCAAAATATTTGAATACTCTATGCATTGTTATGGAAGATGGAATTCAATTCGATCAAAATATCAAGAAACAAGAGTTGGATAAGTCCTTACGACTTACTCAAAACCAATACAAACCTTTGGCCAGCTAAAAAAAAAACTATATCAATCCTATTCAAACAACATATATAGATACATTTGTATCATAAGAACAAAGCTTATGTAATTCTTAAAATCTTTAAGTCCCAGTAACATCATTTGAGATTAAAATTTGTGGAAGTTTCGAATAAGAAGAATAGCTGAGCCATATCCTTTAAAAATTACGTTTGCAACTGCTAAAACTCACATAATTTGTCAAAATTAATTCTTACCATGAATTTATCAAGCACGACCTCAAAGAAATTAAGGCCAAGGATAAAATCGAAAACTCCACTCAAATTAATCCTTTTTGTTTTAAGACAGATGCATAATAATTGTAACAACGGAATAATTTACAGAGTAATGCTCTTTTTTTTTCAACAAGAATATATAAAACCATGATTATTTAGATAGAGTAAGTTTCTGGCACTTAAAGTACAAAACTAAACCCCATAAAAGTTATTGCCATAAAATTGAGAGCACTCTTAAGTTAAGAACCATGAGTTGTCTAGCTTCAAATCATATTAGTTGATTCAAGATCTAGCTCAATAAAATCAAAATATTTGAATACGCTGTGCATTGTTATGGAAGATGGAATTCAATTCGATCAAAATATCAAGAAACAAGAGCTGGATAAGTCCTTATGACGTACTCAAAACCAATACAAATAGCTCAAACCAGTACACGTATCGAATCTAAATAAAAATTGTCACTTGAAAGAAACAGTTTGCTTAGTTCAAATGATCGAATTGTTGAGTGCAATAATTTGAAAGCAACAGATTGTCAAGCATATTTCCTTTCAGGTGTATAGGATCATCCATTTCATGGTTGAAATTCCATTTTCAAATATATTATTAAGGCTTAGGAATAATCATCATATCAGACTTGGGGATGGAACATGTCATAAACTAGTTATTACTCAAGCAATCATGGTTCAGGAAATGGAACAACTTTTACTTATTACTATATAATCTACAATCAATAGTGCATAGGTCATCAATCCTCATTCGCACACTCGTTTAAAACGTTTCTCAAATATCGGGGATCTACTTCTTTCCATGGAGGTAACCAAATATACGGTTTCTTATGTAACCATTGGATTTTAAATCGAGAAACTCTAAAGTCAGTTCCATGAGTTCATAACTTAAAATCCTCGAGTCAAATATCAAAGAATAGAAATCATTACGTCATCCAATGTCATGATCTTTCAAGCACAGGTATCAAGATTCATCAAGATTATGCCAATCACCTAAGCCACTTAATTACTATATACGAGTAGTCACATAAGATCATTCCAAGTAACATATCACTCAAATCACCCATTTCGTGCTTAACACGCAGATGATCAAATTCCTACTCATAACTCTAGCTTGGATTATTTTCTTGTTATTATCCCATGTTTCTTTCTTAAACCCACGCTCTGATACCATCCTGTAACGCCCCAAGATTTTCAGTCAAATTCTTGTCAGACACGTGACGTTACCGTCACTCCAAAGTCTTCCTTTGAAGCATGACGACAAGATTACAAGGGGTTTAAGTATCAGAAACATAGGATCTAGCAATAAATGTTCAATTTACATTGTCTTATGTTACATGACAATCAAATATCTACAACGAAAGAGAAATGTTACAACAAGACGAATTTAATCATCCTTGCTACGTAACGACCCATCCCACGATCTTTACTACCTGAAACAAATACGTAACCGTGAGCTCGAGATCCCATTAATACAAGATATATGCCCATTTCAGGGGTCCAACATGTTTATTATATCATGCGTTTCCCATGCGTAAACATGATGCAATGCAAGAAACACCAAGCAATCATATGCCAGACAGGAATATATAATACATACAGTATAATAACTCAAGTTAATCAGGTTAATCCTTGTTTCCTTAACCTTTGTCTTTATTAAAATTTTTAAGGCTCTTCATCCATTTCAAATCTTGTTTCAGTTCCCTTAACCTTTATTAAACCTTTTAAGACTTTTTATGTATTTCATGTCAAGTCATGTTGATTTTCGTGACTTAAAGTTAATGACATAAGAGGAGTTACCATAAGAATTTTAATATGTTACCTAGTATGGTCGTAATAGGAATAATTAAACAAATAAGATGATCGCTGCAGTCGACAACAAACGGTTAGTCATAACCAAACACGGCCATCAATTGATGCCGCTGTGTGCACGCGAAGGGGATTTATCACACCTTTCCTAGCTAGTCCAGAACACCCGTAACACTTTCAGTCATTGTCATTTACAAGAATTTCTTCATGTTTAAGTTTTCAGGATTCTCACGCAAGTAACATTAAATTAATCCCATTAATTCCATATATAACAAGATTTTCAAGCGTGTATCATGAAATTAATTATATTAATTTTCGTGTATAGAAGATGACTGTCACGACATTTCATAATCTCATTTGTCACATTAAATTATATTCGAGGATAATGGAAATAATTCCATTATAAACCATCGGGGTCAGGTATTTTTATAACATTTTCTAGAGTTCATCAGGATTAATAGTTTGTTATAAAAATAATAACCAGCACAGGATAGCACACACCAAGAGCAAGTAGTATTCAGGAATTCAGAAGTTTATTATAATATATAATATTCTACATGTTGTATCGTTATCCTTCTAGGCAATATAATTCAACATACAAGACAATCAAGCACATCAGGATTTTATTCTTTCATTTAACATACAAGTATGTGATCAAACAGTCACACAGATCAAATCACGCACACCCAAACATTTTATTCAATTCAGGATAACGATGTGTGTTATCTTGTCATTTTTATATAATCCCTCAAGTAATTCCAAGCTTAATTTTGTTTTTTCGTAGTGTTTGTATCTACGATAAATTTAATAATATTAATATCCTCGTAACACATTTAAGTGTTAAAATATCAGGATTTTATTTTTTCATTTAACATACAAGTATGCGATCAAACAATCACACAAATCAAGTCACGTACACCCAAGTATTTAATTCAATTCAGGGTAACGATGTATGTTACCTTGTCATTTTTATATAATCCCTCAAATAATTTCAAGTTTAATCCTGCTTCTTCGTAGCGTTCATACCTGCGATAAAATTAATAATATTAATATTCTCGTAACAAGTTTAAATGTTAAAATTAATATATTATGTACACTTAAGTCTACATAATCCTAATGTGTTCACATGGATAGACCAGCTTTTGTTATCCTCCCTCTCACTCGACACACAAATGCGGCTCAGGCGAGGTGGGCGGCGTCAGAGACTCCAGGCGGCTTCGGGCAGGGCTGGGGCGGTGCACGCCGGCGACGGTCGGATCCGGGTCGCTGGTGGTCGTCCTCTGTCCGACGAGACTGGCGCGGTCAGGAACAATCGTGGTGGAGCGAGGGGATCAGTCGTTGTGCGAGGCCACCATCTTCGAACCTTGGTGGTCGAATTCGGCCTGTCTTTGGTTGTTTTCGGGGTCGAGAGCATCGACGAGGGTGAGGCGTCGTCGGAGTTAGGTTGCTGTTGAGCTGGAATTGGCACGACGTTGTGCTTGTCAGGCCAGGGTCTGGCTGTGCCGGGCTAGGTCCTGTCGGGGCTTGTTTCGGGCCTGCTTTTCGAGCACTGTTGAGCCTACGTCGGGTCGCTCACATCCCGTTGATGGTCGGATTCATGGCCGGATGAGGCGGAACGGTGGTGTTTTGTAGTATTGAGAGTCGATGGGAGCTCGGGATCGTGTTCGGACTCGTGGGTGGCCGAGCATGGCCGGATCTGGCACGCCTTGACCAGGAAAGGTTGCCGGCGACTTAGGACTAGTGGCGCACGATGGTTAACGACGGTGCGACGTGCGGAGGTTGGTGGCTACGGTGGTCGATGGCGTGGCCTTTCCCATCCTTGGCGGCAACGACGGTGTAAGCAAGGTGGCGCAAGGTGCCTGGCTATAGTCCCTGCACTTAGTTCGGTTCGAGATCATGTAGATGCAACACCTGAGCAACTACGGACAATCCACCGAAACTCAAAGGCACATGAATACTGAACAAATACAGAGCCATGGTGCTCCACAAGTTGTCATCCACCCATGGAATATCTCCGATTATCCGCTCTACCAATTGTGTATCGATGGTCTCCGGTCAGTGATTGTCGCCTTGAGCCATGGCATTGTCCGATTTGGTTCCATTTTCTCCAAAAGCGCATGAAGTAGAAAAGAAATAGAACAATGAAGAGAAAAGATGAAGATGAGAAGTGGAGAGGTAGGTGAAGTGGTAGAAGAGGTTGAGATGAGAAGAAAAGATGAGTTGGTAGTTGCTTCATCCCATTCACGAAAAAAATAAATTTTACCAAAATATTACAAAAGGCCTTGAAAATTGAGTGGGCCTGAGAAAAAAAAATGTATATGTTTGATAGGAGGGCTAATCTCAATTACTCAATTAAATTATACAATTAAACTCATGTGTTAGACTGGAGCAATAACATTTACGATGAAATACAAAATAATTAAATAATTAAATATTAAATGCTCAAATATATCAAGAGGATCATGAACACGGGCTAGAGTAGACTAACCCTTAGCACTTCTGTCCAACCCTCGTCGTTTATCCTTACCCTCGATTGCACAACCACTTAAAGTTCCTTCCTTCCTTTCCTTTGTCTCGCCAATAATGGACCTCTTAAACTTGTTCTTTCATCCATTCCCTTAGCTATGTACAGGGCTCCTAATTAATGATGAGTCATCACCAACTTGGGTATCATATTGCCGTATGTCCCTTATGTGACGTCTTCTTGCTTTAAAGCTTGTCATGGAGTTACCTAGGTGACACTTTATTGCTTTGATCCCGGACATATGCGCAACTAGGTGTCTCATGGTAGCTTAACCTCTACATGACATGTGTAGATTTGTTACTTTTGGGAGAATTTCAACCTATTAGCATTAAGGATGTTGAGCAACTTGGTCATGGGGCAAAACGTGGGGTTTTCACTCCTTAAGTCGGCTGAGTATGCAATGAACTCAATCGGCCCCTAGCTTGATTTTTTGGGACTGCTCAGCCTGGATGATTGAGTCAACTCTGACTAGTCGCATTCAGTAGGTTTAATTTTAGTTTCTTTTCAATTGTACTTGTCGGGTATGTATTATTATTTAAAATACTTTCTTTCCTTATGAATGTAGAAATTATGTATGATCTTGAAGCTCTCATTTGCTAAGGCCTAATATTGCGATCTAATATACTCTTATTAACTAGGCGGACGACATTTTGATGTATCTTGTAAAGTTTGTGGGTTTGGGCACTCTAGCAAGTTTATTGTTGAAGATGCCCCCGGCTCTTGTTGCTGCTGCAGTTCCTTTTGGGTACTTAATCTATCTGGTTCGGTCCTACTATTCTTTGATTGTCTTATTTTCGCCGCTTACTGTTGCAATGCTTTTCCTGGTCACCCACATGGAACGAAATGAAGGGAGAATCTGTGTGTCAATCCTGCTGAGATCAAAATTCTGGATATTAGTTTTTCTTCTTTTTTCTTACTAAATCTGTATACACTATCGCCGAATCTGTTTTCATGATCAAATGAGGCAAGCGTCTTCATGTGAGATCTAATATATCAATATGGCTTAGATGAGATGCTGCTTGAAGAACCGTTGTTTTCTTTCTCTTTTTCCGGTCCTATTAACAATGACATTGAGCTGCGCTCTTGTGCTGCAGGTCACCTCTATTCAGATTGCATCTTACTGAAATTGAAAATCAATTGAATGTTGACTATTCAACCATCAAGTATCACCACCCTTCTCGTATTTATTTTTATTGCATAGTAGTGTCTTCGTCTTGATGTCCTCTTTCATAACACATAAATTTTGTTTTGCAGCTGCACCTGTGCAGAAGAAGGAAGGGAGCACATAAACTGTGAGTTGATATTCATTCAAAAATTTGGTAGTCATGCCTAAACTGATCAGTTTGCTTTTCTTGACCAAAATTAGCATAAACCATTTGTATTTAAAAGGCAGTTATATTTTATTTTTTTTCACTCTTGACTTATGTGGAATGTTGTGCACCCTATGTCATTTTTGGAAATTCATGAATCTGCTTCATGAACAGAGACGGTCATAATTTCATTGACTATTGTAGCTGCATTTTTCCAATCCATATCTTCTTGTTCTGATTTTCTTATGTGCATAGCATGTTACATGGAAATGGATCTCAGTACTTATAAATAATGTCTCCTTGTCTACTTAGTGCCAATTTGCGAGTTAAAGTTCAAAGCCATGACGCTAGTGTTGTTAAACAAACTAGTCAGAAGTGGATAGTATTTTTTTTTTCATTTGTTTTTTGGGTGAAAGAGGTGGAAAGTAATTTAATATTGCAGCATGCTTACGCCATTTTGAAGGGGAATAATAGCTTCCTGACCATTTTCTATGTTGCATGAATAAGACTGCTTTGTGTGGCGCACTAGTTGTGATACATCTATATGCAGACCATATTCTTAAACATAGCTTACCACTGTATATCCGAATGCTCTCTAATTTCTGCAATAAATATTTCAAGCGTAATTGTTTGTAATATATAAATATAATTATCTCCTCCGCATTATTGAAACTCGAAAGCTAGTTGATCTCTAGCTTGCCCAGCAGGTGCTCTTGCTGAGAGGATCTGGTGTCTTAATGCTTTCCATGTCCGTTGTGGCATTTCTAATTCAATGCGAGGAACTGGCACCTTTTGACTGGTGATCGTATGAAATGGTATGAAATCTTGTTTGCAAACAATGTCAATTTTTAATGGGAAACATAAAAGGTTTCCTTTTGCTTTTGTACTTTTAGATTGAAGTCGGGCCATCTACTCTTTGGAGCTTGACATCAGGTATGTGCAAGACCGTTTCAACTTTTGTTTGAGGTATACTTTCAGTTCACTTGCTGTTCAGTTAAACCCGTCCATTGCTGCTTAATGTTGTAAATCTACCACGGTGCACTATGCATCTGTTAAATTCAACGATTACTTGGTATGTTAGTTTTTCGGCTTGCCCATTATAGATATGCAGACTGTATAGGGCTAGGAAAAAAAATCTTTGTGTCTAGGCATCGTTCGGGAAAAGGCATGGTCGACAGGTTAGCTACAATGAAACCTTTATATGTTAGTTCCTTTGTCGTATCTTGTTTTTCATGAACATACGTTGTTTTCTATTCATACATTTGGTTTGGTTTTATAGGTTAAAAATGTCTGACTTTGTTCCTTGCTTTTTCTAGTCATTAAAACGCACAATAGAAACTCATTACTGAAATATTCCAAATGCTACACACCATGGCCATCTCAAAAACCTTCATCTCAGATCAAGACTTAACATTTGATTCGGGAAAGTAGACACATCCAGAAATTTGCTAAATAGCTTAATCTTCCTTCCCTGTCAAGTGGAAAGTCCTATTGGAGGCTTTATAGCATAAAAATTGTAAAATTGAGGAGAGATTCTACCTTGAATCGTGGAATCTTGATACTATAAGATTACATTGACGAGATTCTGAATACCGCGCTTTGAGCCATTTACATGAGATTTTGTAACTTGACCTATATATGAGGCTAGCTTTCTTGATTGCTATGATTGTTTCTGCAATGCTCTGAAATCGTCAGCTTCAAACTATAAGGGAAATTCATCTAAGATCAAATGGCAGTTCAGTATTGAATGGCTGGACAGAATCCTGGGCAGACGGTCCAGAATTTGATTGGACCTGAAACCATCAAAAGTTATTCTGTATAGCTGCCAAATTTAAACCAGTGAACGGACATTCGCGTGAAGGCGAAACTTATCTGTATAGCTGTCGAAGTGTTTAAGAGTTGATCTGTTATAGTATCATTTTTGGTGCTGTTCAAGGGCATGTTCAAGGTGCACCGAACACCTTTCTTGAAGTGATTCCCAAGAGCTTTTCAGATTTCTATATCAAATCAGTTATTCTCCAATTTGGACACCCTCTTGAAGTGTTTGTGAGCCTGTGAGAACACTTTGATGCAGCACAATGGTCTTTCTTTCAACACAACACAACACTTGGTATGTTTTTAACAATCAAAACTCTAACGGAACTCTGCTGTCATTCTTCTTTTATATACAAGTCTTTTCTACTAGTCGTTGTCTTTTCTATACTTTGAAATAATCCCGACCATCGATTTCTAATAGGAAGTGTCCAATATCAACTTCTAACGCTTCTGAAAATGACCTAAGAATAATAGAGTCTGTGTATAACTATCATTGTTGTCACAATCGTTTTTACTTGTATTGAGCTCTGTTGTTTAGCCTTCAGTCTTGGAATAATCTTACTGACATGACTTGATCATATTTGTGAAGCTTGGAATCCACTTTGTTGTTTAGTTAACTCTTCTGGCTTTGCAGCAGTGAAGCTGCACTCTGGTAATTCCTGAAAATGACCTGAGAATAATAGAGTCTGTGTATAACTATCATTGTTGTCACAATCTTTTTTACGTGTATTGAGCTCTGTTGTTTAGCCTTCAGTCATAGAATAATCCGTCTTACTCACATGACTTGATCATATTTGTGAAGCTTGGAATCCACTTTGTTGTCTTAGTTAACTCTTCTGACTTTGCAGCAATGAAGCTGCACTCTGTTAATTCTTGAAAATGACCTGAGAATAATAGAGTCTTGTATAACTATCATTGTTGTCACAATCTTTTTTACCTGTATTGAGCTCTGTTGTTTAGCCTTCAGTCTTAGAATAATCCGTCTTACTCACATGACTTGATCATATTTGTGAAGCTTGGAATCCACTTTGTTGTCTTAGTTAACTCTTCTGACTTTGCAGCAATGAAGCTGCACTCTGTTAATTCTTGAAAATGACCTGAGAATAATAGAGTCTTGTATAACTATCATTGTTGTCACAATCTTTTTTACCTGTATTGAGCTCTGTTGTTTAGCCTTCAGTCTTAGAATAATCCGTCTTACTCACATGACTTGATCATATTTGTGAAGCTTGGAATCCACTTTGTTGTCTTAGTTAACTCTTCTGACTTTGCAGCAGTGAAGCTGCACTCTGGTAATTCCAACATCTATATTCTGTTGTTTTACTGACTTGCACCCTTTTGTCCTTTGGGTTGGAACCTCTGATTTCTTAGTGATTCCTTAAGAGCTGTTTTGTTTATCATCAATTTCTTAGGGTTTGATTCAACATCCTACTCTTATCCCTGCAAGCTTAGCAGCATTATTCGGCAGATCTTTTACAAGGCATAAATTATTAAGAAATTCAACAGTATACGCCTTGACACAAAGTTGACTAATTAAGAGCAGATTAGGTTATAAACCTTCAAGTATGCCACATCGTTAAAGATAGCAGTATCTGTATCAAGGGTACCATAACCCGTAGTCTTATCAATATTACAGTCACCAAACACAACTCGTGGTCCGTTTTTTGATCTTGAAATCAGACAATAGTGATTTGTCACTTGTCACTTGTCATGTGTCATGTGTCTTGAACATCCATCGTCTAGGTATTAGATTTGTACATGATGCCCCTGCATGATAGACATTTATATCACATATGCTCCCTAATTATATTGGGTTCAGGAGGTTAGTCAAAAGATTCTTAGGAGCATGTATCAGCATTGTGTCCTAACTTGTGACAAGATAACAACTAATAGTATGAATAGGTCTGGTTGGCCTCATGGTCTTTTGGGGACATTGAGCAGGTCTCCCCCTCAAATGATGCATTGGGGTTTTCTGAGAATACATGACAAATTTCCTTCTCGGATGACGCTAGTTTGCTCTAGGACAGTGTCTATCAGACGTTCACATGGGTTTTGGCCATTTAGGCAGAGATGGTCTCTCAACCAGTTTTTCTGGTCTTGAGATTGCAGACTAGCACATGAGATCTGCTTTTTCCTACTCTTCTTTCTTAAACTATAAAAGTGTCTTGTATCCGTCCACCGAAGAGATCCATTGTTCCTTGGTCATTTATCTCAAGGAAAAACTTCTCACTATGCCACATGGTTTTATACGACTCAATTGCTTCTTGGGCTAAAGCTCTCTTCTCATTTGTAAAGTCTTCATTAAGTTCGTCTGAACTATTGATATTTATAGATTATAGTTCCTCTTAACTATACAACATGATGATTATAGATTTTTTTCCTATAAAGCGATAGGCAATTCAAAAATAATCTTTCGTTTAAGAATTCAAAGTAAGTGTCATTAGATGTTCCATTTGAGGGCAGAACAAATCATTCAACTAAACCTTAAAATTTTTCATTCGTTTAATTTTAACTTTTAAATACCTATTGAATTTTTCATTCTTTTCCCTAGTCATATTTGGATAATTTTTTCTCTCAACTGGGAAATTTTTATAAGTAATTCCATAGCTATTCAATGTCAAAACAAGAATATATCATAGATAAATATATGTTGCGTTAAGAATATTCCCTAAACTCATGATATTTACCTAACAAAGATTAGCATTATGTCATGCCATGTTCATATGTTCATATGGGTCGTGGTATTTATAGAAAATGAGAAATAATCGAATTCTCCTAAAAACAGTAAGATAAGACAGTGCAGTTCGTGGAGGCGCACGGCCCGTACGTATGGGACACGGCTGGGCACGGCCTTGCATTAGGTTAACTTTGAATCCTACATCTCTTGCTCAGCAACTATGGTTCTCCATCTTGAACGCCCCATGCAGATCATGCACGGCCCATTTCCTTTAGAAAATCAACATACTTCGTTTTTTAACTCCAAATAATCAGTAAATGTTCTGAATCCTTTGAGATCATCAAGAAATTTCAGAAAATAGTAATAGACTCTTCATAAGCAGCTTATCATTAGAAATATTTCAACTTCTTATATCTGCAATAAAAACAAGAAATACGTCTGTATAGATGTTCTAATAATAATAGGAAGTAAAACGACACAAACTAATAATAATACTGACAAAAACAAACAATTTTGACTAAGAAAATAATAAGTGTTTACACATATCAATCATCAATTGGTCTAATGTTAATTGACCATGGGTGTGTTTTACTATAACAACCAAACGCTTAAAAAATTAAAATAAAACAAAGCACGGTTGCAAACCCAAAACACATGAAACAAGAAATTCGAGCATGATAAACACCGTAAACTAAGAGAACATTACCTTGATTTCGATTTGAAGGAAGAAAGTCACGTTGGGGAAAAGAATGAGAGAGTGAATTGTGTTTTTATCATGGGAGGATGAACAGACACAGGGGTTCCCAATTGTTGTTGTGTAATTGAATAGCCTCTGATGTAATTTATAGCAAATATTTTACACTTCATTTTGTCATCCATTGCTGTTTACTTCTGATATTTTGTTTTTTGGCTCCCCTTTCGTAATTCTTTATAGCGGATAGTGTGTCCTTTGGTTCTCACATCCGTTGTTGTTCTCCTATCAGTAATTATTTTTTTCTGTATTTTTCCTCTTTGTTATTTTTTTCTATTTGCTTTGAATGAGGGTGTTCATCGGATCGATGTTGGTTAATTGATTTGGTTTTTTACACTTCAAAATCGAACAAATTAATTAATTGGTTTAAAATTTAAAAATTATTTATTAATTGATTCAGGTTTTTTTTCTTTTTTCGTGATTATAATTATATATTTCATTCATTGAAATAGCTACAAAAATGTTACTACACATGTCTATGCAAAATAAATTAGATATATCAAGTTAAAAAAACTATGTAAACTATACTAAAAGTGTATGAATAAATGACTTTTTTACTAACTAAATAAAAAATATTCAAATAGAAAGAAAAAGAAAAAAAAGGAAAATTGAAATTAGGATTGAAGGTCCATATTCTATTATCAAAAAAAGCAGCAACAATAATATTGACAATACTAAACAAATTAGGCTATCTTTGGTATAAAATAATACAATGTGTTAATCATTAAGTTTAACAACCTTATGAAAAACAACCATATGTGTTGTGTGTCATGTTACTTTTGATAGGAATCTATTTGATACGTCTAAGCCTTCTAGAAGTTTTTTTATTGATGGATAATGATGTAATTTGTAAAATTGTTGGAATTGACACTGTCCAAATAAAGATGTTTGACGATATAATTCATATCCTTGGGGATGGGTAATATATCTCAGATCTGAGGAGAAATTTGATTTTAGAGGGCTGACTTATTTTCGAAAATTACAACATATAAAGTCGAGAATATGGCATGAGGGTTAGTAGAGACACGATAATGATCATAATGACTCGAAAAATAAAATAAAATAACCGGTTTATGTTGATTGGTAAGACTGTTGGACGCGGTGAAGCAGTTGCTCCATTGAGTGGGAGTTAAAAACTATTGAGTTCTCAAAAGTATGGGACGCGACGACGTGTGAGATTCTTTAAAGTCCCTACAGAGAGTCTCCGGATCAAGAGTGATCAATTAGTTGAGATGATGAAGATAAGGGTAACTCTTAAGAAAGAGTTTCATGACAGAGGCTTCAATTCGTCGATGAGGAAAATTGCTGAGCATAGAGAGTTTCTTAGGCACGTGTACAAAAGAAAGAATAAGAAAAAGCATCGATGCATGAAAAACCCAAGGTAGGTTTGAGAAGTGTGGTATCCTCTAACATTAGTATTTATATGCTGATAAGTTGCAAGGTGAATGTCAACGGTTGATTAGAAGGGCAAGGAGCTCTAAGTAAAGGAAGTTTTCAGCTTCACTTGTTACGTGACATTACCATGAGTTCGTCGACAAGTGTTGATATGATTAAGAAATTGAGAATCTTTTCAAGTAAGAGATTTATTGAGTATGGCCAAATTTAGGTTACAAAAATAGATCTGATGGTGTGGCACAGTGCGAGATCTTCAAACAGCCCCACTCTCTGTTTGATTGCATCGAGTTGTGGTCAGCTCCACATGCAGCTGCGCACACACCCCCCAATCCCACATTTAAATTAGTTTATTTTATGGATTTATAAATAATCTTTGAAACAAAAATTATCTATATCTTGTATCTTTTCTTCATAGTGAATATTTCGTCAATGGTTGTAGGTTTTTTTTTTCTCTCGAGAATTTCACAATGTAAATTTTATCTTTTATTTTTTATTATTTCATCATTGTTTGTGATTCGATCCTAGTAAATTGGACATCTAATCCCCGTTATGTGATCAATTGGTCCTTGTCAGCAGGATGCGGATTTTTTTCCACAATGGGGCTAAAAAGAAAAAAAAATTCTCAAAATTGGCTAGGGGAAACTTAATTCCCAATATATGGTATATGCCGGAGAGAAGATACACAAGGCGTTTTTTAAATTAAGAGACGCTGTGCATCTTTTAATGAAAACCAAGAGCCGCAAAGCAAGCAATCATGGATGAACACTATTCATATTGAGAATCCATTAAAAATTGAGAATCCAGGAAGATGGAATCCATCAACATAGGCATCCATCAAACAAAAATTCATGACGATGGAATCCATCAAATGAGACAAGAACAAAAAAATTGAGAATTTGAGAAGGAATCCATGATCAGACTCTAAAAGAATCGATCAATCACTCGATCCTTCTTAACCAACCAAGTTCAATGGGAATCCATAGTAGTCCAGGGAGACTCATCGGCCGCCCTTTACAAGGGGCTTCATGTCATCATCAACCTCATGAATTCGATCGGATTTTTTGCTGAATTGGATTGCATCCATGTTTCTTGCTTCGATTTGGTGTGTGTGCATGTTTTTTTTTTTTTTTTTTTTTATGGGTTCTTATGAGATGATGTATGCCTGTGTTGAAGATGATATTCCTTTCTGATTTGGGATTGAGGGAAAATAATTCAGAATTTAAGTACTTGAGAAAGGAATTTCAAGACGCTCTATACCTCTTCCCCTTATCGTACAACATTGTAGATTGGGGATTAAGTTTCCCCTTACCTTACTTTGACTATTTTTTTTATTTTTAGCTCTAATTTGAAAAAAAGTCCCGATGTGGGTGTCACCCATTGATGGATGCCTTATCCAACATATGAGTGGGACTTCTATTGTAAGACATGTTTCTATCTTCACATCAACCACACGATGAGTGCCTAAATATTTGTTTAAGATCGACCTCTCGTGCATGACCTCTCTTGAATAATTTAGGAGCTTATTTGAGATTCAAGTGCACCTTCTCCATTAGACGAAACAATAAAATATCAGTAACTAAAGTGTCGAGAGGGGTAGACCTATCTCGTCTCTTTCTTATGTTCAAATCATTATTTGTCCTAGGCGATAAAGAGAAATATGGTTGATATGAACAATTAATATTTGGTATTAAAAAAAACATGGTGCATTGGGGCGGCAACAACAGCTGCACATTAGCAACAACAAATACGGTTAGTTTAATTTTTATATTATAAATTAAAAAGTTATATTATAAGTTGATTAATGTGTATAATCAAGTTATATATATATGTAAAACCTAATAATATATATTCAACAAGTTACAATTTAGAATTTTCAACTTAAAATATAAACAATAAAACTAATAGCGCTCGTTGTTATCAATTGGCTACCGTTGATACATCCACATATTTTTCGTAAAAAATAGTGTGTACCTTATAAAAAAGGGTATTCAAAAGTCATCGTATCAATCTCAAAACTTGAAAGGTTAGTTAAAACAAATTTTCAACAAAATACAAAGATGATATGGAACGTTATAAGTAAGTTGGATTCACTTTGTTTAAGACGATTTTGTTCTTTTCTGATGTTTACGAATGTCACAACAATAAATTTTCAAGGTTCGAGGACTAATTATACTCGAATAAGAGTACTTCAAATTTGAATACATGGCAAACTTGTTTATGTTTTCTCTCATGTGAATAAGACTCTTGATTGACGGTGAATGTATTGGTTTGGGTTTTATTCATTGTTGATTTGGGCTAACTTAGTTGGTCTAGTTAAATAGACGTTGAACTCTTACTTGGTCAAATATGGTTTGGTTAGTATGGGTTGGATAGTTGTTTGTTAGCCTATGATAAGGGAGCCCATAATCGCTACACTATATATATACGGGTAGGGACACCTTCCTTAACCCTAACCATGTCATTTCTACGGAGTCTCATCGAAACTAGCCGACAGGAGATTAGGGAGGTGAAGCCTACTAACGTGTGTTGATTGTGACATTTTGTGGATTCAATTCCGTTGTATTTCATCACGGATTCAACCAATCGAGATAACATATATTGTTTATAATTTTGATTGTGTTCTAAATCCAACTATGGTGAATAATCTTTTTATATTTTTCTTACTTGTGTTTTGAATCTCTCATGTGAATAAGACTCTTGATCAACGCTGAATAATCTTGAATGACGCATACAAACCGATAATACAAGACTACATGTAGAGCTAGGGTGGATTCTATTTTAAAATTTAATCATCCATCGTCATACATAATGACTTTCAATGGTTGGTATTTATACTGCTCAAGAGACACTCTTTGGACTATGTGTCATATCCTTTGGTTAAGGATAAGCAATTCTTCACAAAAATCACAACATTTATGATTTAAATGAACCTTTATAATATCTTGTCACATATTATGTGCATTATTTCTCATTGAGCCAAAATTGATTCTGAGAAATTAAATATACCATGTCCATCTACCCAACCATAGATTTAAACGAATGCAATTTTATTTTAATCTGATGATTGAAACTAGCTCAAAATTATGATCAAAGTGACATTTTTTCAAAATTTATTACCTCTATATGAGAGTGCATATCATTTATAGTAAAGTTTGCCTTATTTGGGTGCTCTTTACTCATTGATATCTTATTGTTTACTTCTATTTGTGTAATTTTATTACACATGGTTACTCACATTATGTTGGTTATATTTTCATTCTTCTTAGCCGTCTCATTCTCAATCAACAACAACATAGTCACGATTGAAGTTCTCGCCGACTCTAATTTTAAGAAGTGGAAGGAAGACTTCGTGTTTGCCATGGAAATAGCAGACGTTCATGAAGCTCTAACAATAGATAAGCCTGCGTGGACAAAGAGCAATAGAATTTGCTTGTTGTCCATGAGGAGGACGATCCAAGATTATCTTAAGAATGGTCTACCAAACGATGCTGATACTACTGCTAAGAGATTATTGGAGGCTGCCAGCGCATCTTTTCGAATCCTGAGATTAGGATTCTTCTGTAAGGTCTGTTTGAGATGAAGTATGATGGTGTTTTTGATGTGAGTGACTACATCATTCGGATGGATGACTACCAGATAAAGCTGAAAGCTCTCAAAGTTGAGCTCCCTGTTCCTTGCATTTTGCTTTGAACACACTTCCGCATTCATTCAGCATCATCATGATTAGCTACAACTCAAAGGATGAAGCTTAGAGTATCAATGATCTAATTTATTGCGTTGTCGCTGAAGAAGGAGAAAGGGGTTGTTGCAATGTATGTTGCTAATTGTAAGTCTCATAAAGATAACAAGCCCAAAAATCATGCTTCTAATGTTGCACCTCCAGTGGCTCAAAAGCCTAGTTAGTCTGATAAGTTGGGACCAAAGGAAACTACTTCTTTTAAGAAGTCTGGTCATAATTTTTGCTTCTTTTACAAGAAGACCGAACAAATAAAGAAGGATTGTCCTAAATATAAAACTTGGTTGGCCAAACGTGAGCATACAGGTATTGATTCTTTGGCTTTAGTTTGTGAATATATTCGATCTAAAGCCACATCTTGTTCGTGGTGGCTTAATAATGGTGCAACTAATCATGTTGCTTTTACCATAAAGGGTTTCATAAACCAAAGGAAGCCAAATCAGGATGAATCAAAGCTTACTGTTGGAAATAATCAAGATGTTGAAGTAGAGTTCGTGGGAGATATCCGCTTAATTCTAAATTTTGAATTTAGGTTGATATTAAGGAACACTCTTTACATTCCATCTTTTAGGCAAAATTTGATTTCAGTTGTTGGACAATTCTGGTTATTCATTTGAAATAAAGAACTCTATGATTTATATTTCTTTTAATTCAAATGTAATTGGCCATTGCAGTTTTTCTCATGGTTTTTATAGTGTGTTTATCTCCCACTCATATCTATACGTGCTATACTGTATGTAATTCAGTATTGAAAAGACCTCTACCTAAAGATCGATCTTTTATATTGTGGCATAAAAGGCTTGGCCACATCTTTTGGGAAAGAATGAAAAGGTTGATAAAGTCTTACATCCTTCCTACTCTTGACCATGGTGACCTAGAGATATGTGTTGATTGTTGTACAGGCAATTTGACCAAGAAACGAAATAAAACGACAACCCGTAGTTTCGATGTCTTGGAATTTATCCATACAGACAATTGCAATCCTTTTTCAACCACCATATATAAGACTAATTATTTTATTAGTTTTATTAATGATTATTTCCGATATGGTTATCTGTTTCTAATTAAAGATAAATCTGAATCACTTGATAAATTCAAGATATTTCTAACTGAAGTTGAGAAACAGTTGGAAAAAGTTATCAAGGTGGTGAGGTCCGTGAGAGGTGATAAGTATTATGGTAAATATGGCGATGTTGGACAGCTTAATGGCCCTTTTTCCAAATACTTGGATGGCATTGGAATTATTGTGTAGTTTACCATACCAGGTAGTCCTGAGCAGAATGGAGTTATTGAGAGACGCAACTGTACGCTTATGGAGATGGTGAGGAGTATGGTTAATAGGACTAACCTGTCAAATTTTCTTTGGGGTGAAGCATTATAGACTGCACTTTATATCCTCAACAGAGTTCCAAGTAAAGCAGTTCCTCTCACTTCTTTTGAGTTGTGGATTGGACATAGGCTTAGTTTAAATCATCTTAAGGTTTGGGGTTGTCTCGCAAAGGTGAGGTTATATAATCCGTCCATGAATAAGCTGGATTCAAGGATCGTTCGTTGTTTCTTCGTTGGCTATCCCGATCATTCGAAGGGTTATAGATTCTATAAATCTTTTAGAGGTACAAGGGTTGTGGAGTCTCAAACTGCAAAAGATTTTGGAACTTGATGTACCTGAACCAAGTGGTGATTCTCAAACGTAGAGTTTTGATGATGTTCTTCAGACGACATCAGTTGCTACGCATATACAGATTGCTCCGACTATTATACCCATTGTTGATCATATAGTTCCATCAGTAGTTGTACCTCATGTGGTTCCTATGGATGTTGAAGAAGCTCCTATAGATCCTGCTGCGAATGCAAATATAGTACCTATTGTTCATGGCCCTTTTGATGTGCTTGAGGTTGTTGTCAAAGTGCATTTGGAGGTTGCTCCAGATATAATGGAGGTTCATCGTGATGTACCCCAACCTGTTAATATATTATCTCTTCGTCGTTCTAACAGGGTCAAGAGATCGGCTATTTCTGATGACTTTATGGTCTATTTGGGAGAAATTGATTATGACATTAGGATTATAAAAAATGATCCATTGTCTTACTCAGTTGGTATTTCTTGTCCACTGCCACATTTGTAGATGGATGTTATGAGAGATAAAATGCAGTCGATGAAGTGCATAAAATAAATGAGACAAAGATTTACGTGGAAACCCTTGTGGGAGAAAATCATGGACGATTGCCGATGACGATGAAATTCACTAGTCAAACAAGGTACAAAAGAGCCAGGCCAAATACCGAGAACATAACAATAGATGCTCTAATACAAATCCCTATAGCTCTCAGTGTATGTGTATGTGTTTATGTAACAAAGTGGCTCATGTAGCAAATTTGGCTTCTCTGGAAAACATATGAAAACTCTCCGATGCTCCTCTGCTAACATATGCTCCTACTACCTTATTTTGGCCAAAGAAGAAAGGACCACCATATATAGTTGACTTAGGTGAATTCTCCATCGCATATGTGTATGTCAAGAATAAACTACCAAAAGAGATAAAGCCTAGCCATTGAGATTGACATCCAAAAACATGCTCCATCCACTTGTCTGAATGAGCCAAAATAGAAACGATTGATTTTAGGCATAAGTAAACAAATCTCGACCTTGACTTAATTCATCATCGCATGTCATCACAATCTTCATTGTCATCAAGCAGCCTCCACCTAGACTTTAGGAAAGCCCAGCACCCTCGACTTCTAAGAGGTTTAGGCAATAACGAAACTTCGACACAAGAACAGGTTTCGTCAACATACCTGCTAGATTCTCTGTAGTAACAATCTTAATCATCTTGATATCCTTCACATCCCGTACAAAGTAATATTGGATTTCAATGTATTTACTTCTCTCATGGTGCATCACGTGTCAAGTGAATGCCTCATGAACTATCACAGTGAACCAATGTGCTGTCTTGCTTCATACCCATGTCTGAAGCTAAATTCCTCAACCAAATCGCTTTTTTCACAGCTAATGCAACAGCCATGAACTTTTCCTTTGTAGTGCTCAAAGCCACTATATCCTATAAAGTTGCCTTCCAAGAAACTAGCCCACCACAGAAAATAAATATATACCCTATAAGTGACCGTTGACGATCCAAATCTCCACTATAATCTGAATTTGAGAACCGCGCAATATTATCGCTGCCTCCACCTCGCCTTGCATCATAAACGAGGCTTAATCCCGTTGAACCCTTAAGATATCTAAAGATCCATTTCATGGCCTGCAAATGGTGTCTACTAGGTATATCCATATAATGACTGACAACTATCACTGCCTGTGCAAATAGGGTCGAGTGCATACCATGGAGTATATTACGGATCCAACTGCACTCGCATAACTTGAAGTGCGCTATTAAGGGAGTAGAAACTAGTTTAACATCTTTCATGCCAAATCGATCTAGAACCTTCTCGATGTACTTTTTCTGGCTTAAGGTCAACACTCCATGCTTCCTATACCGCTCGATCTCCATGCCCAAAATGTTCTTTGCTGGGCCGAGATCCTTTATATCGAACTCACTATTAAGTTACACCTTCAACCTCTCAATAGTCCCCTTGTCTTTACTAACGATCAACATAATATATATATATATGGAGTAAAGATATACCTGATTCCTATCAGGTTGCTGTTGATGATATACACACTAATCGTACAGGGCTCTATGTGTATCCAATACTTGCCATAAAGGTGTCAAACCTGTGATACTTGCCATAGAGTCCAAGTGTTGTTCTTGTGAAGAGATTCTAGTTCCTCTTCCTCAACTGCAATCCAATGGGCATATTTCGAACCAGCGACGGCCTCCATAAATGCCAAAGGCTCATTCTAAACTGTCTCGCTAGCAGTTTGCATATACCACCAAATCTGAATAGCCGTATAGAACAGGGGGTCTAATCTAATACTGTTATAGCGTAGGTCCATCCATACTGCATCTAGTACTAGTGGCTTCATTCCTGAATCTTCTGCTTCTTGGACTAGTTGCAAAACATCAGTGGGAATTGTGAAATCTGAGGATACTAACCACAAAAATAAAAGACCCAAAAGTAAAAATAAAACCCAAAAAATAAATACAACTCTAAACCCTAAATAAACAAAATAAAAACAAACCCAAAAAAACAAATAAAACCCTAAATCCTAAAATAAACCCAAAAAGGAAAATAAAATACCCAAAAAATAGAAATTTAAAAAGAAAAAAAAGCTAGTATCAGGGATCCAAATTGGGTTTTGGTTTTTTTAAGTTCTATTTTTTAGGGCTTTTATTTTTCTTTTGGGTTTTATTTTAGGTTTAGAGTTTTATTTTCCCTTTGGGGTTTATTTTATGATTTAGGACTTTATTTAGGGTTTAGGGTTTTATTTTTCTTTTTGGGTTTTAAATTTTAAGGTTTAGGGTTTTGTTCAATTTTTAGGGTTTGTATTTATTTTTTGTGTTTTAAATATTCTTGTTTAGGATTTATATTTTTTTTCCTTGGATTGTTTATTTTGGGCTGTTGGATTGAGATTAAAAGGCTCATAGAAGTCTATAGCAAAGGGACATCCCAAGCCCCTATAGCTGGGGATCCACTTCCAGCTTTTAGAGGCCAAAGAATTTGTAATCGATCCAATCATTCCAACGGTTCTGATTTAACCATCGTGATTTGATGATACTCTATTCAAATCTAATCTAATCTAATATATATTTAATTATAAGAGTTTGTCAAATGTTAAACCATGTCAAACATCTAATTATAAAACTTTATGTGACGTCGAATCATATTGAACATGTAAAATGGCTAACCATCTACTTTTTTTAAAAAAGATTCTCAATTTTACTTAAAACGAAAATAAAACGATAAAAACAATTATAATATCTATCTAATATGTCCAATCTAATTTAATATCTAATATACATTGGAGCATCTACATGGAAAATAGTAAAAGTCGAAAATATAACAAATATTTTGAGTGGTATTTAAAGCACAATACGAGTATAATTTGGATCTTAATTTTTGTTTATTTTCTAAACATTTCGATTGATTTATGTTTGTTTTATTTTAATTTGGTAACTTGTTGAATAAAGACAGAGATTTCAGCTAAAACCCACGGAAATGAACAAATAAAAACGTCAAAACCATGATTTCATGGAATGATACCGCGGTACAGATTATAAGCAAATTTGACAAATTTTCACCGAGAGTTGGAACCATGGTTTTGTGTATTTTGAGATCATGGGTTTGAGATTAAACTTCAAAATTTTGAATAGTCAGATCTATTCCAATTTAATCTCCTCTAAATATTTATTGGTTGAGAATTAAATAAAAAAGATTAAATCTTCCACAAAAGGGACGCAGGCACGCACGGGAGAAAAAAAAAGAGAAAAGGAAGACAGACGCAACGATAAAGACAAAGACAGCGAGATCAAGACCGAATCCACGCGATTATTCTTCTAGGTTCATCTTGTCTACTCTTTTCTTTGATTTTTAGATATGATCTCTCTTTGTTCTAGTGTTTTAATTCGAATCTCCGTGAACTAATTTTTTATTTATTTAGGATTTCAATGAAGCATTGACTTGATCTATAGATAATCATTATTGATTTTATTTTACTTCATTCATTGATATTGGGTTCGTAATTCTTATGATTGTGTGGTCATCAATTACGTGATTTAGGGTTTTTTTTCTAAGAGTTCCATGTAATTGCATAAGATAGAGATATTTGTTAATCTCATGCTATCTTTATGAATTCATGAACTTAATGACTAAAATAGGGGAGTGTTAATTGATCGAGAAATAAATGACATATCTATTTGGATATTATCATAATTTGAGAGAGTATGATAAATACATAGGATTGAAATAAATAGTCAACATGTTTATGAACTAGAGGCTATGAAACAGAAAATCCCATATTAATATTCTTGGTGAAGTTAAACGCTCTAGATTTTTTTTTTCATAACAAAAAAGCTCATTTCACTAATATTATCAAAAAAATATTATAAAATTGTCCATCACCACCTATACATTCTCAAAACATTCCTCTATATATATATCATCACGCCTAACTGTCAAAACAAAGAAATTTCAGAGATAGCTAGTTGTCACGAGGTTAGATTCTCACAACCCGTGCGGCACTCAAGTTACTCACACCTTCGCTCGAGCTCAGCCTAACTTGATCGCCAAACGGCTAAGTAATCACTCGAAGAGAGAATTGGAACTCAGAACAAGTTTTGAGAAGAAAACACTCATTGTATAACTCTTGGGTTTTTGTGGGATTACAACTCTTGGAGGATGTTTCTAACTCGTGGTGGATGGTTTGGCAAATGAGCAAAACATCCTCTTATATACAACTCAATGGAACATTCTAGAGTCTCTACTTCCTAGAGTACTCTACATTGTTCTAAACCCTTCCCTACATATTTACAACATCCTAGAGTTCTCCGGACTTCTCCGGAGTTCTCTGAAACCTTGGAAAGCTCTCTAGGTTTTGGGCCATTGATGATGGATTTATTTTCATGGGCCACATCATCTTGTCACGGGCTTTGCTTTGGGCCGAACTCGGCCTGTGACATTCTCCCCCACCAAAGTCGCAGACGTCCTCGTCGCGACCTTGCAGTAAGCCACAAAGTTGCCTTTGTCCTCGCACAAAGACAACCTTTGCCTTGTACTTGCCTTCACCTCGGGCAAGTGTGCCTTCCGTGCCAAAGTTCCCTCGTGCCTCGAACGCTTGTCCGTCTTTCTCGCCTCGAACTTCTGTCGCCAAACCTTGGCATAACGACAGGCACTTGGACTCGCTTTGGCATGTGTTTTCCCCTCGCTCTATTCACCATCTCGAGCCTTCAAAAGTTGGAAAGAACCTGAATCCAACTCCTTCTTTGCCTTCCTTCGCTGCTCCTCGAGTTTAGGAGGCTCCAATGATTTTGGCTTCTTGTGTTTCCTCCCTCGTTTGCCTTGCCCACCTTGCTTGGTGACAAGTCCTTCGCCGTCATGTGCACTTCCATGACTTCATTTCCCTCCAACAATTTCAGCCTTCTCATCGTCCATGATGAGTTGTATTGCTGAAACTGTTTTTGCCTTGAAGACATCTTCTCGAATCAAAGGCACGACGGTAGGATTTTCTCCCTCAAAGATGAACATGATGTTGGCATGTGGAAGGGGCATTACTTTCTCCTTGTCCATAAAGTTCATACCAAGAATTATCTTGTGTGAATCCAAAGGAACAATATAGAATTTTAGACGTCCCGTCCACATACCAATGTTAACTTTCACGTTCCGCGCGACACCATGTATCTCTTAAGGAGAAGAGTTTGCCGCTTTGACCGATCCTTCCCGCTTTGTACACTTAATGCTCAACCGCTCCGCTTCCTTGAAACCCAAGAAGTTACGTATGGCACCTGTATCAACCAAAGCTTTTGATTCCTTCCCTTCGAGCTTGGTTTGCACAAACAACAACTCGCTCTTGGGTTTCAGCAACTCGTCCTTAGCGGTCATGGCATTAAGGAGCCGCAAAGAACCCATCCTTCGCATAGGTTCCTCTTGTACAGGTTCCTCGTGTTGCCTTGATTCATTTTCCTCCATGATCATGGCTGAGCGTTTCTTCTTCATCGGAAAATCTCCAACACGATGAGGGTCGGTACACAAGTAGCACTTCACCTCTTTGGACTTCCCTGCATCCTTGGAGGTACTCCCATTCTATCTCCCTTTATCACCTTTGCTCGAATTCCCCTTGCGTGGAGAGTTCGTGGGTGATCTGCTTCTTTCTCTTCGCTCTCTATCGTCTCTCTCAAGGAATTCCCGCGACTCCTTGAGTTTGGAAGGGTCGCCCTTCTTGATCTCGATGAATGACTCCACCGCCGCTATAGCCGCCGCAAGAGATTGCACTCCACGTCTTTGCAATTCTTATTACGCCCACGGTTGAAGTCTATCCATGAAATAGATGAGCTTATCTTCCTTCGACATGTTCGGGATTTGGAAGAGCAACTCCGTAAAGCTCTTCACATAGTCCGTACCCTTTTGCCTCAACTTATGAAGTTATACCTTCGCTTCATGTTGAAGTGAGACTTGAGGTCCTTCTTAAAGTCTTCCCAAGTCTCGAGAGAGAAGACACCCGCCTGGATGTCATTATAGCGACGACGCCATCACATGGTCGCCGTATCGGAGAGAAAGAGCGCTGCCTTATTGATATTTCCCCCTTCATCCTCAATGCCCATGTGATCAAAGTATTGATCCATGTTGAAGAGGAGAGCATCAATCTCCTTCGCACCCCGCTTTCCCGAGAAGGCCTTTGGCTTGGGGACATCAATACGAGGTCCCTTTCCAAAGCTACCAACTCCTCCATTCGCTATGGCCGCCCGACATAGCGAAACGTTTTTCTTTCATGACCTTCAACTCCTCTCGGAGAAAAGTTACCTCGGTGCGAACATCATTAAATTACGCTTGAAACTCCTTACGAAGTTGGTCCGTAAACGAGTAAAGAACACCTTGCAACTCACCTTTGATTGCGTCCTCCCGAGCATCAATGGTCTCGTTGCTTGGTATATCTTCTTCCAACCTTACCACCATCTTCGTCATGATTTCCTCCATCCTTGCGAGTCGAGTCTCGTAGGATGTTAGGACATCTTTTGATTTCGCCCGTCCTTTGCACACGGTGACGTTCACTGTGTTTGCCTCCTCGACAAACTCGGTCATGTTGCTTGGATCCGTCATTTTCTTTCTTACTCGAACCGCGCTCTTGATACAACTTGCCCACGAAGTTAGATTCTCACAACCCGTGCGGCACTCAAACTTTTCGATCGCTAAACGGCTAAGTAATCATTCGAAGAGAGAATTGGAACTCGGAACAAGTTTTGAGAGGAAAACACTCTTTGTATAGCTCTCGGATTTTTGTGGGATTACAACTCTTGGAGTATGTTTCTAACTCGTGGTGAATGATTTGGCAAATGAGCCAAACATCCCCTTATATACAACTCAATGAAACATTCTAGAGTCTCTACTTTCTAGAGTACTCTAGATTGTTCTAAACCCTTTCCTATATATTTACAACATCCTAGAGTTCTTCGGAATTCTCCTAAGTTCTCCACAACATTGGAGAGCTCTTTAGGATTTTGGCCATTGATGATGGGCTTATTTTCATAGGCCACATCATCTTGTCACGGGTTTTGCTTTGGGCCAAACTCGGCCCGTGACATACTGCTGCCACCTCTTGCCTTTAACTGAAAGTATGTGCATTCCTTTCTCTCCAAATAACATACACCATGACTGACCGGGCATATTTCCTTTTAATTGCCATATTCGTCTTCCCTTTCAAGATTTTGATCCACGACGCACATCCACCACTCCTGTAACATTGCAGCTCTGCTATGCTTTAGCTGCAAATATTTTAGCACACATCAAACCAGTTCATACGAGAAATTATAGGAGAGGAAAAGATGATCTACATCCTCAACCTCCCTACCACAAATCCCACACTGATCATCATCCACCGGCCTCTTCTCATACATCCATTTGCGAGTTCGAAGCTTCTTTAACAATGCCCTAGATTATTGTCACAAATCCAGAGTCAAAATTTTAATTGTTCTTGTTAGCTTAGTTTAGTTAGTAAACAAATTCATCATTTTATTGTCACATTTCTCAAAAATATTTAGGATTAATTAAATTAACTTGTTGCTACCGTCTTCATGAGAGTTATAACTCTCGTCATTATTCCTTGATCGGCATCGTGCATTTGTGATTAGATTGCATGTATATTTTGCAACGCAACAAACAAAATACACTTAAATTTTTTAAAAACAATAATGCAAGAAAAAAAGTCAAAAGTCAAAAGCAAAAACAAAACAAAACAAAAATAGAAAAAAGGATGAACTAATTATGAGTTATTTGTCTTTAATTTTATTAATTATCAATTGATCATATCATATAATCACCAATTAGTCATGTGATTGAAATGTTAGACAATCTTACCCACCATTTAATAAGGAAACAAAATATTAGATCACATAATTTTAAGAGAGTATCCAATTGCTTCGTAAATCAATTATTACTCCATAGTAATTCTCTCTCCCCCAATCTTAGCCCTTTTATGTCCACGTTGCTGTCGTCCTTCGTGATGCCACCACCAGCAAACATTGCTTTTCTAGTTCAATACAGTGCCCATACTCATAGGATCAAACAGTGCATCCCCAACAAGACACAATTAGCCTTTTTAATGGATGTATTTCACCTATCGATGCCGTAAGACAAACAGTTTATCGCTAATATCACTCGTTGCACCTTCGAATACAGTGCGCCTATTGTCTTCATCTATAACGTCTTCATCTACCATCGTCAATGGGCGACGACTCTTCGTAAAGAAAACTGTGCCTCCTTGTTACCATTCATTGAGTCCGAGGTAATACAAGTCGATCTTCATCGGTCCGGTTGATATCGAGTTGGGAACTTCACGTTTGGAATTCGATTGCCTTAGGTCGATTCCATTATCATCATTTTAATGAGAAGAGAAGGAACCTTGGTGTTGTCGTAGTTGTGCATGAGGTGAGGTGGGGAGGTGAGCCGATATCAGTAGAGGGATGGCTTTGATTTATGTTGTAGGTGGTGACTATGGTGATGGGAGTTTTATATACGATTGAATATGGATTGATGGAGTATTTTGTCTCTTGTATTATGGGATTTAAAATAGAGAAGGAAAGTGTATAATTTGAAAATGTAAACAAACAAATATAAATAAGGCAAGAGATTATTGTTAATGGGTAGAATTGGACATTAATTCCTTTTTTTTTTTCCAAAAAATGATCACTTGATAATTAAATAAGATAGGTATCACCGATTTGTAATTAACAAAAAATAAAATAAAAATACAATAGTTCTGTAATCTACAAAAAAAACGATTTAATAAAGTATCATATTCATAGTTTTTTAAATAAAATAATTATCCATATGTTAAATACTCTATTCTGATACAAATTTTTTTAAAGTTAAATAGAGTCTTTAATAAAAAAGGAAAAGATTATAGAAATATAAAAATCTATTAAAATTTGTAAAATATTAAAACAATTAAATAAATACAAAAATCTATTATTTGATGGTTATCGACAATTTTTAAAAAAGATAGAGGAAAATCTTAATTAATAAAAGTCAAAACAAAACAAATACAATCTAAACTCTTTAAAGGAAAAAACTAATATAATATTCTAATCTAATATGTACTCCTATCGAATCTTCATGATTATAAAGTAATACAATCTTTACAAAAAAAAAACCGGCTGCATCTCATATATTACTGTTAAGAAAATGAATTAAACAAACAAAAAATAAATAAAATTATTTTTGTTGTGTGAGATGACCAACAAATTCAAATATTATATGTGACACATCAACATTTGTTTCCATATTTTCGTACTAACATAGATTTTTACTAATTTTCTTAGTTTATATAACCACGGGTTATTATTCTTGTTAAAACAAAATTGAATAAATAGCAAATTGACTCCAATAACTACCGTTTAAATATTACTCTTTGGCTTTGGCGCTCTAGAACCTCTCCAAAAACACATCAATCCCAATAAATTTTGGTCCATCTTGAATGAATTCTCTTGAGATTAATATGAAACTTATGGATAAAATAGTGTGTGCTTCCCATATTAGAATTGCATCCTTTCTTTGGAAACATGTAGATTTTTACCTTTATAAACATGGGATAACCTTTTTAGGGTATGATCCATTTCATTACTCTCTCGAAGAATCGTACATTGATTGTGGAACTCATAGCCCAGAAGATAGTTCAAGTTAAGGTGGTAGACTCATTACTCTTAGATTGTACGAAGAACTAGAGGCATTCTTTCTGATAAGAGGAAGGATTATCGTCTGCTCATTTATGAAATCCCTCAAGTAAACTGCACTCATGTTGTCATAATGCAACTAGCATATTTTTGAATGAAACAGGTAGGTCGAACTCAGGCCGTTAAATGCTCGACCTAATGTAGAGTCTTCTGAAATCGATTTCGAGATGCCTTGAATTGTCTACACACCACGAAACAGTAAGAGGCGTTACACAGGAATTCGAGGGTTTGACCTCGAAAACTCACTTCGACGCTCAAGTTTGTACTTTTCTAAGGATTTTTGTGAGTGAGAGATGAAAGGATCAAGAAGTGAGGGAAAAGATTGATTACCCGTCTTGGTGGGTGTGTCCACCTATATATAAAGACATGTCTAAATCCCATTGGTTGTTCCCTTTTTGTCCTCTCTCTCTTTCTTTCCTGGTGCATTGACCACGTCAAGGATTCTTCTTTGACCTTGTCTTCCTTTCAATCCCTCTCTCTTTACTTAGTCAATATTTGACTTGACCATTCTGGTCAACATCTTAGGTTGGTCTAATATTGACCGCTTTGGTCAATATTTTTGGCTTGATCATCTTAGCATTTAATCTGACCATGACCCACTCCTTTTTATGAGACCCTTTAACAAAATCAAAACCTTAAACATTTCTGAAAGCGCGATGAACTACTCATCATTTTTCAACAATGTCGTCACTTTTTGTAGTCTTGATACCCAAGAGATCGCACCTCCATCCAGAGTAAATGCATCGACAGTTATAGTCTCCCCCGTATCAACGTTGTTTGTCATGTTAGAATCCAAAAAGATCATGCAATCTAACTGTAAGATCCACATGTACAACCTAGAGAGGTGAATAAGTTGTTTTAAAATTTTTCAATGTAATGCAATGGAATGATGAATTTTAATACGTTGATCTTCTTTATAGACTACTGAGATGATCTGCACAAGAGACTTAAACTTTGAGAGGTTGTCACTGTTTGCTGTTGTTATTGATTCCTAACATTTCTAATAGCTCAAAACAATGAAAAGCAAATAGAGATCACATGATTTATACTAGTTTAGACACTCGTTATCAACTGATAATCGAGTGCATAGTCCAATCATCTTTTGGTGACCAGTTTAGTGAATCCAAGAGATGAGTTCACTATCTTCTTGTTTTTTGCTTACAAGATAACCCCTTTACAAGCAAGTTAACTTGTCAAAGACGAAAAACCAAAATTCTTTGCACAGATTCAATGTGTAGTAAAGGATATGATCTTTTACTTGTGATGCTCATTGTCTTTGTTGCGCTTATGAGGTTGATCCTCATATATTTTATGATGCTTTCTTTTCTCCCCATAGGGCTATGTCCCCTGAGATCTTTGCCATGATGATCTTTTACCTTAAGACCTTTGGCTTGATAATCTTTCCCTCTGAGGCCTTTGCAGCCCTTTCTCCTTTTGTTACTGTTGTTGATTTTCTTTTGAGCTCGTATGATTTTCTTTTACTGTTGTTACTGTTACTGTTGTTCATATTATGCTTTGTTGTAGTTTTTTCCCCTGTCTTCTCGCCAGCTGCAGCTTTCTTTGTTGGCTTCTCCCCATAAAGCCTTACTCTTTCCCTCTTTTTTTTTTGCTATCTTCTCCCCCTTTTGTTAGCATTGAGTGATGTTGTAAGGGGTTCGATTGTAGCTCGAATGGCTTTGAGTTCACAAACGGTAGTGTGCTGAGCAATTATGGCTTTGACAGTTTCAAGTTGAAGCTTATTTTTCAGCAAGCCAAGCCTTGTGTTGTTGTTGAGAATGTCCTCCTTAAGGTGTTGTTGGGTAGTCTTTAAAAAATCTTGTAGTTTGCGAAGGTCGGCTGAGTGTTGTCCCTTTAACTTGTTTAGATTTGAGGAGCACAGCCTATACTGTTGAAGATTTATGGCATTACCCCACTTATTTGATCTATGAGACCTTCAGTCACATTAGAGAGGGATGTATGGATGTCTTCGAAACACCTTGCCCTGGCAGTCTTCTCAGCTTACAGCTCATCTGCAACTAGTTCCAGTCTGTTAAGAAGTTCCTTGAATACATTCTTTGTCCACTAATTCATGTTGTAGATATTCTGATCCAATTGCCTAAGTTTGTATTCCACTATAGTTTCTGATGGAGATGATTATTGATGTGCAAAAGGTTTATTTCCGACCACTATTCTTGCAAAATAGGATGGCCTTTCATGAATTGGTATCATTCTGATGTCTGTAAGGGCTTGATTCAGACTTCTAGTTATAGCCTGAGGTGTCATCTGAATGTCAGATATACCACTGTAGAGTAAGCCTTGAGGGAAACCTACTGATGGCGGATCTGTACCATTCCAAATGAAGAAGGGAGGGGGC
>LIEC01006484.1:0-45134 GCA_001925005.1 Drosera capensis
TAAAGTAGTCGTTAATTATATTTTTTTCATGGAAAACTTTTTCGGTTGCTAAATAGAGACAAAAAGCCATCATCGATCACAAAAAGCCATCAAATTATAACAAATTTGCCCGGTTTTTTGCTAAAATATAAGTTGTTTTTTCTAAAGTTAGCCATTGTCATTGGGCATGCATGCTCTTACGGTTAGATTAATATTATCGAATTATAACAAATTGACATTGCTCACAGCAAAAATATAGCTTTGAGTTTGCAAATATACCTCACGCCAATCGACTTGCTCTTAGAAAGAAAGAAAAAGTGTGCACTATTCACGCTCATATACAAACTCTTTGTACTAAGCGACTGGAAACTATATATTTCCTAGTGTAACTCATGTGTCGTATATGTTTTGATGCCCTGTGCCCCTGTTGTTTAGCCTTCTATGCTGGTAGTCGTATTCTTGGCCTTTGTATCAACGTCAATTCCTCATGGGGTGTATTTCGTTTTCTTTTTCCCTTAGCACAGTTCACACTTCTCAGCAATAGTGTAATTCGGTTTCACGAGATTCAGGTTTCTTGGATCTGTCAAAGTTTATTTCTTCTGTTGAATTCAGGGTATAATCTTTTCATTGACGATTTAGCACGGGATTTATGTCGTTACAGTATCCTTTTTTTTTTTTTTCTAAAGAAGAGTCGTTACATTATCTTGTAAATGGATTTATTGTTGGCAATGAAGATTATGTGGCGCTGGTTGTCGTTATCATGGCTTTTAACGGTGATTGTTGTTGCTAAGCTCTGGCAATGACAATGTTTGGAATTGTGATTATCTGTCTGGAGTGAAGGTCCTTGATGTGAACCTATTTGGCAGTTCCCATGTGCCTTCATATGAAGTTGATTGTCATTTGTTCGTTCTGGCAATAAACAGAGTAGGCAAGCCAACGGGAATATCGCGCTCGACGAGGATCCACTTTGATGTATGGTAAATATCGCATTATCTTACAAGTTTTCTGAATTACATAGATTTTGATCTCATAAGGCTCAAGAGTTCATTACATTGTGTTCAGGTTGGATATATTTTAACAGTTATCGTGCGTCGATTATATAGGTTTTGATCTCTTCAGTTTAAGAACTACATTATTTATTTCTTAAATAATACTGTAAATAGGTTGGAGGGCGAATTCAGACCACTTTGATTATCACATTGAAGTGAAAATTTTTACTAGTAGTTTTCACATTGGCACGAGACGCAATTATGATGATTTATGTTGAAATTGGAATACTTTCCAAATCTTCTCTACACTTGGACTGACTTTGATGCTAATCTACTTTTTCCTTCTTGTAAATGCAAGTGTAACTGACAAATTTTAAACAGAAATGATAAAACAAGTAAAAACTTGATACTTATATTCCCAATAAAAAGAAATGTGCTCGTTGTAATTATATATTCAACCGAAAGCCAAAAAAAAAAAAGGAGGTGAAAACGTACAGATTCACGAGAAGTCGAAGTACAACAACAACGTGGTATGCTTTTTGTCATCTTCCATTTTCAAAGATTTTACCGTTGAAGCTCAAATATCGGATCCAGCTTCATTTCTTTTCCATAGTCATAAATTCAGAATTAATTTTTATGCTTTCATTGATCCATACATATCTCTCATAGTCTAACTACTATTTTGAATAGCAACAACTCAAATTATTTTATTATAGACAAAATCTACAAAAAGAAAAAGAAAAAATACAATCATGTTTTTCTTATCAACATAGAAAGATAATTTTCAGAATTAAATTGTGTAGATCTCTTTTCATTAGTTTGTGTTATGCTCGAACCATTTTCAATTCAAAAAAATATTTGGGATATGTTATAGTGTTTTTCGTGTGTCTCACTTGAGATGTATACTTTCTCAAACATAATGATATCGCTTTCATGTAGTTATTCCGTGAATTTGGAAAATTATCATCATCTACTCGCTACTCTCTGAAGTTTTTTTGTTCACGCATATAGTCCTTGGAAGGTACATCACACATATGTGTTTAGTCAGTTGCAATTTAACCATTTTGCTTTAGTTATGTGCGACGCTGAATAAGTGTTAGGATACGCCTCACATTAATCCCATGAACTGATGAACACCACGAGTTGTCATTAAATCCAATAGTCTTAAGTTTTCCATTAACAAAATCAACATGAAAGAAAATTCAAGCATAACATGTGATCGCTTCAAGCATAACAATCTTCATGAAACTATACGATACAATTATGCAAAACAACATTAAAACTTTAACCTTTCCCCATAAAACCCATTCAACCATTACCTAAGCCGTTAAACTTTGATCTCATGAACAACTTGTTCAAAATAACCAACATGTGACATCGATACAACCAATATCGGGTTCAAAGCATAACAGAACTTTCGACAAAATATTTCCACAATTGCAGCCGTCACTGACCCTATAACTTTCTTTCCCTCTTATACCATAAATTCTATTCATCCATGCATACACAATATCTCGTACTTACATTCATGTACGTTTGCCATCTGTATATTTCCCCATGGCATTTTCAGTTAAGAGTCCCTCTTAAATTCACACTCTCAAAAACACACATGACCAAATCAACCACCGCTTTGCTTTCACAATTCTCAGAGTCTCACAAATCACCCAAAAATTCGAACACCCAAAAAAACCCAATTCATTAATTCAATCAATTTTACCATATCTTGCTCAATTTGACGACTCCGTAGAAACCCATCTTCAAATTTCTGTGATTTTGTCGTTGAGAGAACAAATTCTTGAAAAAGATTGGATTTTGAATGATGGGTATGAATCTATGTCACTGATTTTGAACTGGGTTGGTTTGATGCTGGGGAGGGATGTTGCAGAAACGAAGATGGAAGACGCTGGCGGTGATGCGGCGAATTCTGACTTGCGCCATATGCGTGATAGGGTTACTTGCACTCTTCTCTGTGCACTTGAATGTCTTCCCTTCATCGACTCCGACGTTTCCTGACCCATATAAACTCCCAACGGTTATTTTCCTGACTTGGGTTTGATGGATTTGTTTTGTTTTATTGGGATTTTGGTTAATTTAATGTTGATTGGGTTGATTGATTGATCAGGGTTTTGGGGTTTGTGATTTTACTTGTTATCGTTTTTTATTGAGATTGTTTTGCGGTTGCCCCTTTGGGTTTCGTGTGTGTTTGATTGGGTTTTGATTTGGTGAAGTTTGAATCTTTGGGGTGCAAGATTGGATTGGGAATGGGGTAATATGTTATCTTTTGAGGTTCAAGATGAATATGAATGATCTTTTCTTGTTCTTGGGGTTTGGTAGAATGAAAGGCTTCATTTCTGTTCTTTTTTCTTCAATAGTTCTCGATAGGGTTGGTGGTGAATGATGTCGGTGTATCCATGTGGATGACCTTGTATGATGGGATAACAGTTTGGTTTGTTATTATTGTGATACTGTGAAGATATGTGCTGATTGATGTGTGTTATGTTTCGTGGGGTTGGTTCGACTTTCGCAGCAGCGTGAAGCTGGTTTTCAAAAATTGAGTACCGAGGTGCACTTGAGCGAAGAATTTGCACCGCCTCATCATTTATCGAAGTCGCAACACCCTTATCACAAGGTTATTTTCCTCGATAATCTGATGCTTCTTTGATCTTTCGTGAGGTTTTTGTTATCTTTTAATGGGGTAAAAGATTTAGGATTAGGTGCGACTTAAAGAGGATCGTGTTTTTTACATGCTTCCACTCATTTGGATTTGCCAGTTGCTAGGCGATGGCGAGATTCTGGATTATAGCAAACTGTGGAAGCCACCTCCAAACCGGGGTTTCGCGCCTTGCCTTGAGCGCAGTCCTTCCTATACATGTGATGTATCTCCTTTCTGTTATACTTTATCCTTGTCTTTAGGATCATGGTTTCATTGGCGCTGATTATGTTTATTTCTTTCACGTCTAAATTCAGATCCACGGGAGTCACAAGGATATCTCCTTGTTCATACTAATGGAGGGCTTAATCAGATGCGTGCCGGGGTGTGTCCTCTCCCCTCCCTCTCATTTTTCTATCTCCATGTTCACGAGCCTGTCTCCTAACTTGAGTTGATAGAATGAGCACAATAGGTAATACTAATAGATCACATCATGTTTCACGGATGTAGATCGATGGAATGTTTTGTATTATTGGAATGGTCAGTGCTTGAAGAAAGTTGTCTACAACTAGAGGTTCCTCGTGAGTAAAAACGTGGCTTGAGTCTTACACAAGAAGGAACTATCGCTCGTAACTGTCCTGTAGTTCCGGAGTGAGCGGAAGCAGTTACCACTGTCGCGAGTGAGCTACTGTTCATATTTTCAGGGGAGCAGAAAAAGCTTCTATTTATGCCTCTAGTTGACCATATATAATATGATGGTTTTCCCTTTTCATCACTTTCATGTATAATCTGGAACAAAGGCTTATTATTGTCGATTCAGTCTCTTACCACATTGGCTATAAAAGCTTATTGCAATTAGTGCTATCATATTGAAGAGGATTGAAAGGATTAATAGTTACTCAGCAGTTGATGCTGTAAGCTTTGTTTTTTGTCGGTATTAAGAGTTTGATTTGTCGATATTCCATGATCATCAATCACGTTTGGCATTGTCTTGTACACCTTTAAGGAAAATACTAATCATTGCTGGTCAGGAAACCTTCATGGTCTTGTTAAATGAAAATCTGAGCAATTTGGTCCCTATTATGGAGTTTGCATCCTTGGGTCTATAACATATTATACCATGTTGACGAAAGATTCGTTTGATTAGGTTCTGAATACACTTTCCCCTTCAAATTGCAGATATGCGACATGGTTGCTGTAGCTCGCATTCTAAATGCTACTCTAGTTATCCCGGATCTTGATAAACGATCCTTTTGGCGAGACTCAAGGTACTATTCCTTCTTTCTTCCTTTTTGGTCATGTCCGTGCCCGGATAATATTATGTTCTAACCCATACATTATTGCAGCAACTTTGCCGATGTGTTTGATGAGGAGCATTTCATTAATGCTTTGGCCCATGATGTCAAAGTGATAAAGAAACTACCTCCGGAACTCTCAACTATACCCAAAGCAGTTAAACATTTCAGAAGTTGGTCAGGTGTGGATTACTATGAGAGTGAAATTGCAAGCCTGTGGGCTGAGCATCAGGTAATTTTCTGCATTCTTTTGGCCTTTTATTCTCTGGTTTTTTTTTTTTCTTTGATTGATATAAGATCTAATAGGTGATTCGAGCCGCCAAATCTGATTCTCGCTTGGCAAATAATAATTTGCCACCAGATGTTCAGAAGTTGCGCTGCCGTGCCTGCTATGAAGCCCTCCGCTTCTCCCCAAAGATTGAAGCTATGGGCAAGGTATTGCTGCTAGCGCTGTTTCTTTATTTTTTACTGCAGACTCTTTGCTACCAATAATGTGTCCTTGGACAAATAATTGGCTTTCTTTACTTGTAGTTACTTGTTGAGCGCATGAGGAGTTATGGTCGCTATATCGCTTTGCATTTGCGGTATGAGAAGGACATGCTTGCTTTCAGTGGATGCACCCATGGATTATCTCCTGAAGAAGCCAATGAGCTAGTGACAATAAGGTGAGAGAATTTCTCATCTTGGAGTTGATAGTTTACAAGTATGATTTTCGCCACAAAAGCTATGCATTAATTGGGTCCGAACTGGCATTTCCTGCTTTAGTCTCTCGCATTGTTTCTTTTATTGTATGGATTGATGCTTTGATACTTATTTTGTTTCTTTTCTGTCCTGTAGAGAAAACACTACTTATTGGAAAGTGAAGGAGATAAATTCCACGGACCAGAGGATGAAAGGTTATTGCCCTTTAACCCCAAAGGAGGTCGGTATATTTTTATCGGGTCTTGGATACCCACCAGATACTCCTTTATACATTGCTGCTGGAGAGACATATGGTGGTGAAACTCACATGGCTGATCTGCGGTCTCGTTTTCCCACTTTAATGAGAAAGGTACGTTCTACACATTGGTGCCAATCTAACATTTTATTATTTCTTTCAGTATTGACTGTGGTAGAAGATGCTTGCAGCTCTCTTATTCTGGCTTTATTCTGTTTAAGTCATGAAATCTTCATAATTTTGACAATTGTATCCAAAATTTGGGAATCATGGACAAATTGATCCATTTACTGAACATTCCATCATTTTAGCAAGACACTCTCTCATGTTCCCCTTTGCGTATTTTACTTCCATTATAAAGTGATAGCTTGACGGATGGATAATTTGTCCTTATGTGGAGCTCTTGTTAGGCTTTATTTGAACTGTGAAAATTTAGAAACTTTTTTTTCCACCTGATAAGATTTGGAGTGTCATTTGCAGTTTTAAAAGTACAAAGTAAAGGAGATCGGGAAACATCATGTTTCTTACTTGTAAATGAATTCTATAACCACTTTCAGAAGAATTGGTTGCCGGATATTGTTGAAATTCTCGTCTGAGTCTTTATTTACTAAAGATTCCTCCCTAAGTTACGAGATTTGATTCTGCAGCATAGATGTATCAATGCAGTATAGTTAAGAAGTTGCACCTCGAGGTTAGATGGTGGAGTTTGGCGTAAGTTGAGACTTAAGTGGAGAGATTTTTTTTTTAGATTGCAATTGGCTCCATATATGGATAAATGGATAGATAATACGGATTTTTGGACATCTGATGATGATAGTTCTGTGCAAGGTCATTTGGAAGTCCTAAAGCGAATTCTTCTCAGCTTAGCTTGGTAATGAGAACAGATTTTTTGGTGGAAAAGTATGATAGAGCCTCCGTATGAATACAGTATGGATATCCCATAGCACAAAATGGTGAAATCCTTGATTGTTGAAAGATTATCTCACAGAATCTTTTGTGGGTTACATGTTTTGCTTTGCACTGTTGCTTTATTTTCAGTAAGGCCTGAATTTGATGATCAAGATGCTGTAATTGGTATGCAGGAGAACTTGACGTCCGTCAATGAGCTGAAGCCTTTTGCCAAGCATGCGTCTCAAATGGCTGCACTTGACTACATTGTTTCTGTTGAAAGTGATGTATTTATACCAACATACTCGGGGAACATGGCAAGGGCAGTTCAGGGTCATCGTCGGTACCTAGGGCATAGAAAAACTATTTCTCTCGACAGGTTTGTGTTTCCTCTTCTCTATTATTTCCGGAAATACATATAGACTGCATGGTTCGTTAAAAGTTGTTGAAAAATACCTGCCCCAGTTTATTTGATGTATTCACACAATTGTTCTGGGTAGACTATTTTCTTTGCTCTGAACATAGCAAAATTTTCTCTCTATCTGCTTTCTTCAATTCTTTAAGCACTTTCATTACCGAACACTGAATTGTGTTTATGATCTCTATTAATCAGGAAAGCCCTTGTTCATTTGTTGGACAAAGTTGAACTCGGGACTATGAAAGAAGGGAAAAATCTATCGAATCGGATAGTTGAAATCCACCAGAGAAGGTAAAGTACCACGTCTATTTATTTCCTCTGCAGAATGCTTTTTTTTCCCTAACACATGCATTGCGAGTTTTGACGTATAATGTCAAATACCTCAAAGCTGAGTGCTCTTATTCTGTATGCTTCCCAGGCAAGGATCTCCAAGGAAGAGAAAGGGGCCCATCACTGGTACAAAGGGGAAGGAGCGGTTTCGGTCAGAAGAAGCATTCTACGAGAACCCGTTGCCCGATTGCTTGTGCCAGGGTCGAGGTTTGTGAGAAATGGACCCGATCAATGTCATTTAGGTTGATTTATACCAAGAAAATAGTAGATTAGCTGCCTATTTCATACCAAGCCGAGGAACAGATAGTTGTAAAAGAGAGAAACGTCCGTCCTGATATTGTTCAGATGTCACTGTTTTGGTTCCTTTAGATTGCCTTTCAGTTTTATAATGAAAGTCGCCTTTTCTGGTTTGTAGGAAGGGGGGAAAATAGAAAGAAGAAGTGGAGAACGAATTGTTCAGGAGAAAGGAAGGTTACTGGGATTCAGCTGCGGTTGGCTGTATAATCAAATCTTGTATTCTTTCTGTATATTATTATTTTGACGTCGATTATAGTGATATTATTTATATTGGGTTTTTGTTCGTCCCTTCATCGTGACATCTAGTTGCTGGTGTCAATTTGATGGTGTATTTCTATGTTCCATGGTTGCTGGTGTCAGTTTGATGGTGTATTTCTATGTTCCATAGCATATGCATATCTAGAGCAGGCAAGGTATGGTTGGTTTCATATGACACTACGCAAGAAGTCGACATGCTTTGGTCAGTGTTTCTGTTCGCGATCAATCCAACCTGCTGTTATGTAGTGTTCATGCAAGTGATTCTTCCAGGTCCTTTCTTCTTTGCGATGCTGGAGATAGGGCTGTAAACGAGCCGAGCCGAACCGACACAGTGCCCGGCTCGGGCTCGGCTCGACTCGAAAATCGAAGGCTCGGGCTCGGTCGAGCCCTATTTTGTGAGCTCGAGCAAACTCGACTCGATTCCGGGTTCGCTTCATATTTTTCTTAAAAAATATTTGAATATATAATATGAAATATGTAAATAATATATATAATTTATATAGGAGTCTCATTTAAGTTCGCGAGCCGTTCGAGCCGAGTATTAATGTGCTAACACTCGGCTCGATTAGGTACTCGAGCTCGGGCTCGGCTCGAAAAAACCGAGTCGAACTCGAGTATTGGTCGAGCCGAGCCCAAGTAGCTCACGAGTAGCTCGGCTCATTTACAGCCGTAGCTGGAGACATCGAGTTTCATGCCATCAATGAACAGGTACAGGAAATGCCCGAAGATAGAGAGTTCAGCCTACCTCAATGAAGTATGGGGATACAAATTGATGAATGTAATTCTAGGATGTACACGGTAAATGGACAGTCCTCGCTTTGTTCAGTGCATCAATTCTGTATATACATTTGCTTTTCAACATTCATTTTAAGAATCTGTGTCGCATCGTGGTTACTTTCTTCAGGCATATACCGGTCAAGCGGATAGGATATCATTGTCATTTTTTCATGCAACCCAATCACATCTCATCACACACAGACCAACCAACTTCACTTTTGCATTGGTCCTTCAAGCTATCCTCTCCTCTGCTCCATTTTCTGAATTTCCTCTCCGCAGAACTCATCAAGACAGCAGAAATGGGAGTTTCAATCCTCTCATCAATAATCTCTCCATTTGTCACCGCGATCGCTACGCCCTCCTACTCAAGATGGTCTCCATGTCCTGTAAGCTCTTCATCACTTACTAGTAATCTGAAATAAACATTTGTGTTGTGTTGAAATTTGAAAAGGGATGCAATGCTGACAGTTCTTGATGATTTGGACACTGCCCAATAGGGCAGAATTCGATGCAGAGCTTCACCTGGGGCGACTCATGGGACGAATGAGGAGCGGCTTAGGCGTCGAGATTTGTTCATGAATGGCGCGGTGGTGCTTGTTGGGATGGTGAGGTTTTTGGTTATGGGTGAAAATTGATGTTTATTTGCTCATATTTGATGTGCATTCTGTTTAGATACATAACGTGTCTTCTACATCTATTCGGATTTTTGGTAGAATTATTCTTAACGTGGTATATGAGCAAGTACGACATTGAGGACGTGTGATGTTAAGGTCTCGAGTTTCGAGCTAGACACATAATGACTTCCAATTCAAAGTTTACTCGACGCATTATCAGCCACATAGGGAATACGAGTTTTAATCCGAACCTAAGAAAGCATTTCGGTTCTGAAATTGGTATATCTCATCATGATTTCTGGCAGCTTTGGTATCTTTGCAGGAAGCAGTTACTAGCAGCGGAGTGTCTGTCGAAGATGCAAATGCTGCTGATCTAATTCAGAGGAGGCAGCGGTCTGATTTTCTTTGTAAGCTCTTGTAGTACTGGTCATGCTGCTATTTGTGAGCAATTCTACAACAGAATTCATCCTTTATTTCATATTCTTGCAGCAAGTATCAAAGGAACTCTCGCCACATCGATAAAGGTATATATTCATAGTTTTTATTGCGCGAAGCGAGATGGGATCAGATTTCATCGAAGTAGAGTAGAAAACTGTATCTCAGTGGGCATACAATGAATCTGACATGCCATTCTGCTGATAATTTATCAGGAGAATCAAGATATTATTCCTCCCTTGCTTACTCTTGCTCTGAATGATGCATTGACTTACGACAAGGTCAGGTTCTGGAGACACTTTTAAACTTATTTCGAAGCGTATAACCTGGTTTGACATGTTTTATCCTTAAGCTTATAGGCGACGAAGACCGGTGGACCAAATGGGTCGATACGGTTCAGGTATGTTTGTAACTATGACATTAGATAATGTTATGTGGATTTGAGTCTAGCACTTTTTTGTTCCAAAGATATCAAGCCCAGGTTAAATTGCACAGTTCTTCCTTTTCTGAAATTGTTGCTTGAAGCTCAGAGATAGAGAGACCTGAAAACAAAGGGCTTTCAGCGGCTTTGAGTTTCGTCGAGACGGCAAAGAAGGAAATAGATTCATACTCCAAGGGCGGCCCCATTGCGTTTGCTGATCTCATCCAGTTGGCAGGTTAGACAGTTCATTTTAGGAGCTAATCCAGTTTTCTTTGTGCATGAATTGCACAGAGCCCCGTGAAATGCATACCGAGCTGTTCATGCTGATCCAAGTAAGAACTCTGGACTGAGTAATCCTGGTAACGTGCAGCTCAATCAGCTGTAAAGGCCACTTTCCTCGCTGCTGCTATTCGCAAATGTGGTGGAAATGTTGAGAAAGGAAGCTTGTTGTATACTGCTTATGGTTCAACTGGGCAGGTTTGTTCTTCGATTGCATGTGTAACTGAATCACGCCCTCTTCCCTTTGGGTAGAAAACTAGACATTCATGCATTAGTCGTTCGACACAACAAAGGACGATAATTACTTTGACGAATCTCTTATCGTTAAGTAGTATACATGCAAATACAAGCACTCTATTAAAATGACAAATTTGACATAGGGATATATCATAAGAACATGCATATGAGTTGCGTAGTTTGAACTTCCTGATTTCAATTAAGTGCATTTGATCATGGAATGTGGTCACACTTTGTGATCTATGGTGTTCGTAAAAATACAGCTTTATTCACTCATATAGTGGATTACTTTGCCTATTTCACAACAGTGGGGTCAGTTCGATAAGATATTCGGGAGAACAGATGCTGATGAACCAGATCCGGAGGGGAGGATTCCTCAGTGGGATAAGGCTAGTGTCCAGGAAATGAAGGACAAGTTTTTAGCAGTTGGCTTAGGTCCTCGACAGGTATTTCTCACACCCCGAACAGTGCGATCATATGATAAAGCAAAATCTATATCGTATTCAGGCATCATGCTAGATTGTAGTCATATTTTGTTTGGGGAGTTAAGCTAATAGAGAACTATATAGACATACCACCTCCGCTCAGGTTTGGTCAATCGCTGCATGACTCGCTGCCCATTTGCTTTATTGAGTGGCTTCAGAACTTGTCAAGTGATATAAATCATTCAACTGTCTTTCTATACTATACCAGCTAGCAGTTCTGTCAGCATTCCTTGGACCTGACCAGTTGGCGACTGAGAGCTTACTGGCTACAGATCCTGAAGTTGCTCCTTGGGTTCAGAAGTATCAGCGCAGCCGAGAAACTGTTTCTCAAACTGATTATGAGGTTAGTTGGATGCCTTTGTAACGATCTTGTATAGCCATATTGCACCCAGATTCTGTGCCAAGGGATAACTTAGGTGTTGGGCAGACAAACCAGGATGGCTGGCCAACAAGGAGGTCACGTAGGTGATGCTAAAGGCGAAAGCATCCTTCACTTGGGCATAAAATAAGTACTAAATGTAAGGTTCAGGAAGTGGCCTCATCAACCAGAAGATGACGACAGCAGCTAACCATAATAAGTCACACGAGAAGTATACCTTCACTCTAGGATCAACTCTGACATCATTCCGTTTCACTCCACGAGTGAAATGATGAAAACTATTGTAGAAGTTGTGCATAATGTCAAGCGGTTAGAAGGGTTCGAGACACCTTGTGGCTCGTTCTGCCTCTTGTAGGTCTTATAGGAGATATGCTGCTTCTTGTAAGGAAGACCTTAATCTACTTACTTTTCGTTGTCTGCCTTCAGGTTGATCTTATAACAACACTAACAAAGATGAGCAGCCTGGGCCAGAGTATCTACTATGAAGCATATACATATCCCGTCAAGAAAGTTGATCTCAGCAAACTGAAGCTATAGATGGATCATGCATCATGTGGGTGCGGCATTTCAGCGGCCAGAAGATACTATGTTCAAACCTGAGAAAGCATAGAATGTAAAGATCATGTCACGTTTTGTAATCATGATATGGGCCAGTAGAGGCTCCAGATGAAGTTAGAGACACGGTGAATGATGCGTGATGAAAGCTTATCGACCTGATCGAGCACACTTCCTGCAAAAACATAGACATGAGAAGACTGAATTCAAAAGAAATGAATTTCATTTATTGCATTTTTCTTATAGGAGTATACAATGTGCCAAATTCTAATTGAAATAGATGATTGTAATGATATGACAAATACGACAAGGATCCCTGGTAAAATGCAATGTACGGTTCCTAACAAAACCAGCTGGGAAGGCGAAGGAGCTCTCATGCATCAGCATCGTGTCTGCTATCTGGTTATCTATGTTATGCGCTCAAGCCCACCCATGTAGGGCCTTAGCGGTTCGGGAATGATAACGGATCCGTCTTCTTGCTGGTAGTTCTCCAGCAAACATATAATCATCCTGGGAACTGCACATGCTGTGGCGTTCAATGTGTGAACAAACCGTGTAGCAGCATTGCTCTTTCCCATTGTAACGTTTGTCGCTGATGGCTCTGATGGACGGTAACGTATCCCCAATCTCCGGCTTTGGTAGTCGGTACAGTTTGAAGCGCTTGAGATCTGTCACAAAATAATTTATAATTCCAATCATTCCATAAAGTTCGGTGCACAAGTTCGCACTCAGAGGACAACGCTTGGATTTCGGAAATTCCAGAGTAAAGGCATGAAATTATGAAAGTACCTCGCCATAGCGTCCTAATCCAGGCATCCAAGCCTCGATATCGAACTTACGAAATGCAGGGGCACCTAAATCTGCCGAAGCCATGTCCAAGGTCCTGGAAAGAAATAAAGGCTAAAAAGATGGGAAAGCAGATCTTCAACAACCGAAGGTGATATTGAGTTCCCTTACTTGAAATGAAGGCCCAAGGAGGCAAAGAGGTCTTCTTCAATTCCAATAAGTTCCTCAAGGTACTTCTCACTATCTTCCGGTCTGCATAAGATGAACATCTCAACCTTGCTAAACTGGTGAACTCTGTAAAGGCCTCTGCATAAACAATGCAACAAAAAACTGTGAATTAAACAGATGCAGAAAAAAGAGTAGAGATTTCTTCTAGAGCAAAACATCAGTATGGTGTTACACAACGATGGAAAAACAGTCTAAACAGGCCCAAAGCCAAGTATTCTACTGGCATGTATATGGTGTAACGACAAGGTTGTTCCGTTGTGTACTAGACTGACGAGTAATATCATCAAAACAAGCATAGAATTTATGGGAGCCTGAGGACTAGGCAATCATTTCCTGTCACATGCTAATATTAGCACCTGGGATCCTGGACCAACTTTTCTGAAAAACTTACTTCTGTAAATGCCTGAGTTGAATCTGACAAAAGAATCTTACAGAGGAGCTACAATTAACAGCTCCTGAGTTGAACTACAGCATCTAAATTAGCTTTCAAACATGAAGCAGCACAGAAAAATATCCCTTGGTAATTAGCGAGAAGCAACGAACAAAATGATCGATTCTTTGCATTAATCCAGGATTCCAGGGCCATATTACCTATCTGGTTAAAACGAACAGATGAATCAAAGAAACCATTGCATGGTTAAACAAAGAAGCAGGTTTTTTTCCCAGGGGACAACACCATGCAACGTTTTCAAAGGTGCTGAATGTGAAGCACGTAATATCATTGTGTTCTATGAGTACTCGTACCCTTTGAGAGACCAAGAACAAGATCCAATTCATTGAGATAGAAGGAATTAGAGGGAAAACTACCTTGTCGCAGCCCCAGCAGCACCAGCCTCAGTCCGAAAACAATGGGAATAAGCCACATACTTGAGAGGTAGTGAAGACTCTGACAAAATAGAGTCCATATGAATTCCCCCAACAGGGATTTCCGCAGTGCCGATAAGACATTGGTCGGTACCCTCTATGGAGTAGATCTGAAATCAACAATTAGCCACACTGATATTTAGATACAGTAAATTAACAAACCTTAATCATCTTGCTTTAAAAAGATAAATGCCATATATCCAACATGCTATGAGATGGGAGAAATTATTACCAAAAGAAAAACATGAATAAACCTGGGTGTTTTCCGCACGAGGTTGAAACCCGCATTTCTCAATGACTGTAGTCCTTACAATCTCCGGAGTCGTTAAAGGTGTAAAACCTCTTCTTGTCACTTCAGAGAGCGTCCAATTAACAAGAGCCATCTCCAGTATGACTGCTGCATTTTTCAGGTAGTAGAACTTTGACCCACTGACCTAAACAAATAGCCAAGAAAAGATAGCACTACATCATCACTCCTTTTGCAGAACCATCAATAAGCTCACATACTCAAGAATGTGCCCCAGTTTCTTTCACTAACAAGAGACAACAAGCTAGTAAGAATAAGTTACCTCAGCGGCAGCATCAAAATCAAAAAGATCTAGCTCTTTCCCAAGCTGAAAATGATCCCTTACAGGAAACGAGAATTCATGCTTGTTCCCAACCTAATAAATCACAGGAACTTTGAAGAAGTACAGAAGCCTCAACATACATATGTAACTCGTCTGTGTGTGTGATGTGAGAATTTAAGTACCATCTTTCTCAAGGCTGAGCAATCTTCACCTCCAATTGGCACATCTGGATGCGTCACATTTGGAATGGATTGTGCTTCCTGCTGAAGCTCATCGGTGAGCTTAAGAAGGTCTTCCTCCAACACGGCAAGTCCATCCTTTAGGTTTTTACCTAAAAGCAGAAGATTATCATGGACAACCTGATAGAATGCTTTTGATTTAAGAATCAAACAATCCTGAAGAATCCATACCTTCTTCTATGAGTTTTTTACGCTCTGATGGATCAAGTTTTCCTTTCATCTTATTTGCCACCGCATTTCTCTCTCCACGGAGCCGCTCAACTTCCTGTTCTCTGTAATAGACAATTAGCTAGGACTGAGCAGACACCAACTCTCAAACGTTGATTTTTAAACTAATAATTTCTTGAATATGACCAAAAGCCTAAAAAGCAGCAAATACTTGTAGTTCAACAAACTGAATTTATATAATTGCCTCGTTGCACCTTAACCTTCTCTTGCACAGTGATTCCCATGGTGAACAAGTAGTAATCAATTACTTTCGAAATTCAGATGATAAGGTATTTTAAAAATTAGTCCATACAAGTTGCGGTAAAAAGTTGCGCTACATTCCATGGTTTGCAGAACCGGATTGAACTGGCCGGTTCAGGGGTAAGCCGGATCAGTTTCAGGATTACATACTCTTGCTTAAATACCTTTGACAATAGGCACAATACTCGTACAATCTCAAGTTAATTTGTGGCTATAAAAATTTAAAGAATGACGAGCTTAATATGGAGATAAATTCACATATATGACAGCATAAATCTATTGGTGTCATGATCATGCGAACCAAGGCCCTTCTGATATAGTGGGACTATTGTATTAGAATGAACATAATTTTCCATATCACTTTTCATCCCATAGATCTGGATATGGTTTGAATAACGGTTTAACTACTGCAGGAGGGTGAAAGGTGAGGACTAAGAAGTCCACTTTGCAATATATAACAAAGAGAACATCATTTGAAGGGCTTTAACCATAAAAATGCACAGAGGTCAAGTGGGGGATAAATTGCACTACGCTTAAACAGTATCATCTCAACACACTTATGCAGGTTCATATCAAACTAATCTTAATTGTCCGTCGTTTTCCACATTTATTCCTTTAAACAAGCAAATAACTTAATCAGTGCCCTGAAGTAAAATCCCTCCAAAAGAAATGTAGTACTATAACTCAAAGCTAAACAGAATTCATAAGACCGTTTTTGTCACAGTTCGCAATCACTTCCGAACACCCCGCAAACCCTACTCTATTCGGATGAACCCATTCAGCAAATCCCGACATGTGCATTTTTCTTTCCTCATAAAAATAAGCAAAACATAAACTTCTAGCCACAACAAGCGGCAAGAAAACAACAAAAGAGCACATCAAGGAAACACCATTCGCAAAACTGCTGAGGCCAAATAACACCAAAATCGCCATTGAAGCCCTGACCTTTTGAAGCGCCAGCATCATCTCATATAGCTCAATCACCAACCCCAAATTAACACTCGAATTCCTCTTCACAATATTCTCAGCAACAGCTTCCCTGTTCTCCTTTATCCACTTGAAATCAATGGCCGCTCTCCACTGACTCCTCACCACTGTAACTCACCATACAACACAACCCATCAATCAAATCCCCACCAAATCAAAAAATCAAGCACAACCCAATTCCCAAAATCTAATCTTTATCAAAACCCAAACCACAAGACACCCGAGGAATGTTTGTGCAGAATAACAACCCCTCACTCAAATCCCCACAAAAACCCAAACAAGACCAACCCAATACCCAAAGCTCAATCTTTAGCTGAACCCAAAACTCAAAACACAAACAGGAAATATTTGTGCAGAATGCCAACCCATCACTCAAATCCCCACCAATACCCAAAAACAAAACCAACCCATTCCCCAAAATCATATCTTTGGCGAAACCAAAAACCCTAAACACCACAACATTTGTGCAGAATGCCAACCCATCACTCAAATCCCAAACAAGCACAATCCAGTTCCCAAAATCGAACCTTTATCAAAACCCCAAACCTAAAACCCCTTACCCTTTTCAGATACCGGTGCTACGGCGGCGGCAGTGTCAGAGGTTGCGGCGGCGGCGGAGAAGGAGAGAGAGGAGAGGGGAAATGGGGAGAAAGGTGATTTGAGGAGGGAGAAAAGGGGGAGGGAAAGGGAAAGAGAACGGCGGCGGCTGAATATGGTGGTGGCGGATGACGGCGTCGCCGCCAGCTTTAGGGTGTGGACTGTTTTTGCTGCGGCGCCGAAGATCGCCATTGGTGAGCCGCCGTAGTTGGTTGGTGTGAAGAGGCGGTTGAGATGTGGGAGTAGGATTGGAAGGCTGGAAGCACTCCTACTACCGTCGTCCTACCGTGTTTTTTACTCCATCCGCCTCAAAATCAAGTGAAACTAAATTTATTATTTACTGGTCCTTAACCCGGTCATTTGAGAAAGTTATGTACCGGGGTTGTTTATTTTTTTTTTTTTTTTTTTTTTTTTGAGTGTGTTATTTTTTAAATAATATTTCATAGGAATTACACTAAAATTTTCAATTTTAGTGATTGTAAATGTCTACACTCGATACAACATGGTTTCATCGTTGATTGCACTGTCATTACAAAACAAATATATTTTTATTCAGAATATAATATAAAAATTCATTGTAAAAATCAAGAATTGTTGGTGTCGTTCTCCCCTTCACTAAGGTGTTTGTCGTTATAAGATGGTGATGATGTGTTTTTCCTTTCGATTGCGAAGTCTTCATTTTGATTTTATAAGGCCTTTGCTTGAATCACGTGCACTTACACTCTCTTTTTGATGTCTTCAAGTTCTTCAACTTTTTTGTCGAAATAATCTTTGATTTTGTCTTATAGGACGTGACCATCTTGTTGTGGATATTCAGAGAATTGCTTGATCATGTCGCGTTGGATCTTTTTTGTGTAGTATATTTCGTCGCAAACTTTAGCTAGCTCTACTTTGAGTGGATCGGGTGTCAAATTTGTTTGCGTTCCTCACCCTCACCCTCTTCGGCATGCATATGATCTTCACCATCATTGTCATCCTCACTGTTAGAACTCGTAGGCTCATCAACATTTGCATCATCCATTGCTTCGTGGTCTCTTGGAACATCAGCTTCGTCTTCGCTGTCCACGTCATCATCACACCTCGATAAAACAATTGTTCCCGTTATATTGCATCTAAGAAGTCCCTTTCGATACTACACGAGTAGGGACGATGGAAAGATCAACAACAAGATCATCATCATCCTCATCGTCAGCCACTTCCACGGGCATAGATGGTTGAGACTATGTTGGAATAGATTGATGAGAATATACTCGAAAAGGTGAATGTACCAGAACGTCAAGAATATTGCGCTTCACGAATCACATCGCATAACATTGGGAGTTCAAAAATATGTCGAATGATGTTTATAAAAAACAAAATATCCTTCAGATGGAACATGTGTGACGTGCCTGGACTTTAAGGCAACTTAATTGAGATTTTGATTTGGGAGGGTTCCCAACCCGCGCCAACTTTCTCACAAATGTTCATTGCATGATCTGTCAATCCCCAGGCAGGTGTGAAGTTCAGAAGGATTTTCGATTCCCTTTGGAACTGATAGTCGCTATTGATTTTCGTATATTATGTATCCCAGTAACAAAAAATTAGGAATTGTTGAAATGTCATGTCTATATCATTTTTAAACTATAAAGATTGAGAATTCAGAATTGCATATGACAGTAACACGATGTATGAATCACCTAATTCCTTGACTAACTGTTATTTTTCTAATTATTTTCTAAATTATTATGAAATAACTACTATTTTAAACAATGTTAAGTACTTTATTTTCTAAGTTAATTCATTTTTTCAATTAATTATTTTTTTAGTACATGATTTTCTAAGTTAATTACTTCATAAGCACATCATTTTCTAAGTTAAATCAAATTCTAAGTTACATGACGTCTGAAGCACATCATTTTCTAAGTTAATTAATTTTCTAAATTAATTACGTCCTAAGCACATTATTTTCTAAGTTAATTAATTTCTAAATACTTTATTTTCTAAGCGAATTCATTTTGTAAGTTAAATACTTCTTAAGTACATGATTTTCTAAGTTAATTACTTTCTAAACACATCATTTTCTAAGTTAATTCATTTTATAAGTTAATTACGTCATAAGCACATCATTTTATAAGTTAATTAGTTTTTAAGTATTTTATTTTCTAAGTTAATTACTTCCTAAGTACATGATTTTCTAAGTTAATTACTTCGTAAGCACATCATTTCTAAGTTAAATAGTTTCTAAGTATTTTATTTTCTAAGTTAATTACTTCGTAAGCACATCATTTTCTAAGTTAACTAGTTTCTAAGTATTTTATTTTCTAAGTTAATTATTTCCTAAGTATATGATTTTCTAAATTAATTACTTCCTAAACACATCATTTTCTAAGTTAATTCATTTTCTAAATTAATTACTTTCTAAGTACATTATTTCCTAATTTAATCAGTTCCAAGATTATTTCTCTAATTTAATTGTTTACTATTTTAATTATTTCATAATTTAACTACTCTCTAATCTAACCTAATCTACCTATTTCCTAATCTAACTACTTCCTAAATTATTTTCTTTTCTTAAATTAACTATTATATTAACTAAGCATATTAAATGTATAAAATATAAAATTTTAGGATTATTTTTATCGTAGCAACTTCGCTTCAAAATTACATCAAAATTTTTTTTAATTAAAATTTGAAATTTAAAAAATTTCAGTATAATAATTTAAAATTATATTGACATTAGAAAAATAAAAAAAAAAGATCATTTTTATAAAGGAAAATGAGAGACTCCCTCGCACCTCTACCGAGGTGGGTTTCATCCGAATCAAAGACACCCTATATCTTCATCCCAACTAAAGACGCATAACGTTTTCTTTTGAGAATGACGTCATACGTCTTTTTTCATTATATTTTGAAAAAAAAACTTATTTTGATAATTAATTTATTTATAATCTTATTTTGATAATGTTATTAATAAAAAAACCCTAAATAAATAAATGACTCACCTCGTCTCAGTTATCTGTCAAAGTGATACCCATTCCACCACTGTTCTGATAAGCAATCATCACTCATCACGTTTCAACTCTTTGGCGCATATGGTGCGGTATCTTGAAAGGTAAATCTGTGTGATATAAGTAGCAGTATTTTATAATTGGACTTGATGAATATATATTATAAATTTAAATATATATATAAATTCAATGATTAAAATTAAACATAAAAAAAATATCATAAGATGAGAATCCAACAATTAATAGATCTATTATCATAAAGTGAGACTCATATCCTCATACTTATATAACTCTATATTTTAATCTTAACCAAATATTTATAATAAACACATCTAAAATTAAATCAATCAGCGGATGTATATCCGTTTTTTCCTTCCTAATTTTCACATCTACTCGTGAGCGGTCAACTTTTTGTTCCACCGATCTTTCAAATTTTCCATGGTCCAACACATAAACAGATCAAAATACACTACATAAAATAAGACTGTATAGTCTACATTGACTTGTCACCTAATAATGTTTCATTTTATTAAATATATAAGATCCAGAAAACAATACAACTCGTAATTATTAGGTAGTTCGGGGACATACATTAATTAAACAGACAAGGGAGTGTTCAAGAGTATCGTTCTCATTGTGTAGCATCGTACTCTTCACCTTCATTTACTTGCAAACACTTATGGGGTAACTGCTACCTAGCTGATAAGTCGGGAAATCAGTTCCATTTTATTTTAGGGCAACAATGACATCAATTCTAGACAAGAGTCCGTATGTATTCATCTCAAATTTATTTATAATATTAATACGTATAGTTGGTTAGTTCTCTTTTATAATGCTAAGAAGCTCTACAATTTTTTTTTTAAAGTCTACAAAACAAATTTCTAAGTTTACATGGGTCAAGCTCTTCCTAATAAACAAGAAATCTGTCTCGGAACTAACACAACCATAGCGAATAATTTGCATCGAGTCGATAGATATACAATCACTCAATGACTCATAAATAAGCATACACAAGCTACTCAATCAGCCTATACAATTGACAAGTTAATTGTTCAGGAGCGCGCTTGATTCCTTGAAAAACAAAAATGTTACGTTCATTCCAGATAGCACATACCAGTTCAGCAAAAAACACTTCTTCGAGCACCTGCATTTCGTGTCTTTCCTCTTTCAATCTTCGCCATCCACATCCACCAATGCTTGAAACACTCCAGCTTCTTGCTTCTTATACCTATCTTCTCAAAAAGTAATCTGCAAACTTCACATAAAAACTAACAAAGAAAAAAAAATAAGGATTTATATCTCAGCTTGCTCATCACACAAAACACAAACATCATCAGCACTAATCCCCTTCTTCTTCAACCATACTCTCGTTCTCAGCTTCTACCTCAATGTCAACCATAGAATAAAACTAACTCTTGGCTTCACATCCTGTTTCCATACCAAACACCTCCGTGGGACTTTAGGCGCGCCTTTCATCAACCAGCTTTTTATAACCATTTTTAACTAAATACCCTCCACTCGAGCAAGCAAGCATCTCATCAACAAAGTATTTCCTCATCATCACATCTCGAACTTTAAGAAAAGAAACCCAAATCCAACCTTGACTAACCTTTGTCTGTAGGCTTCATACCCTTTCACCCTTCAAAATGAAACTCATGAAGCCATTTAATCCACAGCCTGTTCTGCTTCTGATTTATAGCCCAAATGACCTTGAAAAACATTGCAACATTCCATTCTTTCAGGACTTTGATCCCCAAGCCACCTTGATCTTTACTCACACAGCTATCACTCAATGCTACTAGAGCTCTGTGATGAGATAATGCACTACCAGACCGTAGATAGGTTTTACATCGTTCTTCCACCTTTTCTGACACTGCTGCAGGAAGCAGGAAAATTTAGGACCAGTAAAGATGCAGGTCAAGTAAAATAGACTTGATCAATTGTAGACGACCGACATAGCTCAGGTATTTAGCATTCCAGGAAGCCATACGAGTTGTGATCCTGTTTATCATATCGTCATAAGCCTTAATACCCAATTTTTGCGCTGAGAGAGGCACTCCAAGATACTTAAATGGGCACAACACCAAGCTGGACACCAAGATCTGTACTAAACTTTTTTTATTTTTTTGAGTTAGTCACCCCAGCAACAAGCAACAAACAAGGCATTTTTATGGGCATTCACATCAAGAGCACTTTCCATAGCAAATTGCTCAAGCTGCTCCTTTATGAGCTTTAGGGAGAGCTTCTCAGCTTTGCAAAAAATCATGAGGTCATGTAACTTTCAAGTAAACTATTATGTGAGCTCTTACACACGTACGTTTGTATATATATATATAATCTTTTTTGTATATAGTTTATGACGATATCAATTTATAGAATGATTATATACATCATCCTTAGACATGAAATCTACCATTTTATCTGGAAATGAAAGATCCATTGGTCATGTTGGCAAGTTATCGAACTCCATGATGTATAAGTTTGCAACATTCATTATCACTACTCCATTGATAATTGTCCAAGAAACGACCACACCATAGAATCATAAAAATGGAAAACTATAGAAAGCCAGATAGTTAGGTGGCTTCACCACCAGTTAAACGGTGGGCTCCACGCGTCCCCATTTTGGACATGCAGTCGCATTCAGTACCAAAAAATCGCCCATCTTTTTCCGTAGTAGGTGAAACAAAAGGACATTCCTCGAATCTTCATTTTATCCTGTCACCGTTCAACCAGAAGTCGTTTAATGGTAAATCACATTTGATATAAGGATCCTACATCTAAAAAGTATAATAAAATAATTATTTAATATAAAAATACAAATAAGATTGTGTATATTATTTTATTTTATAAAAATTATACTTGACAAGAATATATTGATATGTTTTTTTTTTCCTCTCCAATGAACAAGAAAGAATTTCTGAATTACTGTTTTAAAGATAATGATAATAACGTTACTTTTGTTAAATTGAAAACTTTGTTACCATCATTGGATTTCCTAAACCTCAAATAATATGCATATCTGTAGTCAGATCAATAAAGAAAAATAAAGAGTTTCTAAATGTTTAATCGAGAGTTATCATTCTTTCATTTTAAGTTTCACAAGAAGAAAACCACGTAGCATCTTCACAAATCATTAATGGTTAAAGTCGTTTCTCATTTATGAACTCTTTTTTTTTTATATCATTGATATCTTCATGATCTATGATCAATATAATAAAGAATTTTTGACATATTTTTTCTTTGGATCAACCATTCATGCATTCTTTTTTAGCATTGATATTTCTTTATGATCTATTAACCAATATTGAGACGTATAACTATATCAATCAATAAATAAATAAAAATTGATATTTCACGAGACATACTTTGTTGCTTCCAAAATACAATATGAAAAAGGAGCATTTTTGTAAAAAAATAAAAAATTCATATAAATAGATAATTTTGGATATAACAAAAAAATCCTTGATTATATTATTTCCCTACATAAAAGAAGAAAAAAGAATTTCGATTTTGTTTTTCAAGAAAGAGTTTCGACTTTAGATTCCCAAACCATCCCTAAAACCCCTCGTTTCATTTTCCTCCAAATTTACCCAAACTACCCCTCCCAAAAACTTCCCACCCAATCTCCCCACCTACCTACTCCCTTCTCCCACCCCTATAAAACCCTTCTCTCTTCCCATTTCCCCTTCTCAACTCCGCCGCCACAACCACCAATCTCCCGCCACCACCCAGAATGGCTCTCACAAACCCCACAATCTCACCCCTGCTCTCATCCTCCACCACCAAATGGGCCGCCTCAACCCGGCCCATCACTCTCCGGCCCAACGCCACCGGCCCAGGCCCATCATCCGCCTCTCCGACCGCAGCCCTTGTCTCCACCGGCCTCGTGGGGCCCGCCGAGTGGGCCCCGCCGAGCTGGAAGGCCAAGAAGGCGCTCCAGCTCCCGGAGTACCCCGACAAGGCGGAGCTGGAGTCGGTATTGGACACGATCTCCACGTTCCCTCCGATCGTCTTCGCGGGCGAGGCGAGGACACTGGAGGAACGGATCGCGGAGGCGGCGATGGGACGGGCGTTTCTGCTCCAGGGCGGGGATTGTGCCGAGAGCTTCAAGGAGTTCAATGCCAATAATATTAGGGATACGTTCAGGATTTTGCTCCAGATGGGTGTTGTGTTGATGTTCGGTGGACAGGTGCCTGTTGTCAAGGTATGATTTTCAAGGGACTATCTGAAATGTTTGGTATTGCTGCTTACAACTATGAAAACGAAAACTGAGTAATGAACACCAAAATAACTTCACGAAATAAAATTCATGTTTGTTGCACTGAGATGGAACAGGAAACAGAATCGATACCAAGCGTCCAATGGTGTGGGTTATGTTGTTTGGAAAACACTTTTTGTTGTCTGTAACATCCTCCTTGGACGAATATCTGGATTCTTATTCGTAGTTGAAGTTCTATTGTGAATCCTATGACTGTGTTCGAGGGTCATGAGTGATGATCGAGTTTATAATTATTGTTCAATTCCCCCTCTGACTATGTCCTGATGATCCTTTATTGATCATTTTGCTTGCATCCCGAAAATGATCCTTAATAAGACTGATGGAACATTTGAAATGGGTGTTCTGATTGTGGTTTTTGTGTTCGATATTAGGGATTGTGTTATAGGTTCTGTAACACGTGAGTATGTCACGGTGTAGCAATGGGGAAAAAAAACAAACAAACTGAAGCATTGTATGTGTAATTCTGGTGGATGGAAGTCTATGACAGTATCATGTGCTAGAAGTAGAAGTGGTTCATGGGAAGAAATTATTAGGATATACACCAACAATAGGAACTTTTTCCATGTTTGGTGTAACGCAAAACAGACCTTCTGGGATGTTCCTGCAACGTCTGTATTCAATTTGAGCGTTCATGTCGGATTTCATTGTTTCTTGGTTGGTTTCATGTTGGATCACTCCTAAAGAAAGAGTAACTAGTGCCATTCCGAAAGGTGAGTAATCAGCTCGTTCTCGTTCTCTCTCCTTCGCAAGTAACTCGATCAAGTAGCCCAATCTCTAGCTCGAACAAGTAGCTAGGCACCTATCTAACTCAAACAAGTTAGCTACTTTCAGACTGTGTGAACAGTCACATAGAATCTCTTGCCAACATTATGTGACTTCAAGTAATCAAGTTCCATAGCTTCTTGGTTCCTTAATTGTTAACAGATTAGATTTTCATTCAAACCTTTTTTTGTCCATTTTCTTTAAACTCGTCTTTGACCTCGTTGTAGTTTGTTTGTGTGTTAACTCATCGTTCAAGAGGAAAAGCACTCATTTGACAGAAAAAAAATGCAGATAGAAATGAATTAGTAGGCTTCATTTGCTTGTAATTTGCAACCCCTAGAGTTCTAAAACTTGGGCATTTCTATTAGCGGTTTTTGTGGAAAGTTTTTGCTTCGATTTTCACCCACCCAAATTGCGTTTTTACTGCAAGAAGAAATTATGCCGAGGCAGTGGTTATGTGTTTTAAGAAATAAGAGTACGATTACAAGGGTCAGATGGTGATTAGTGCATGTGTACTGTCTTGAGCTATACAGCATTATGACTATTTGTGTAATCAGGTGGGAAGAATGGCGGGACAATTTGCGAAGCCAAGATCAGATCAATTTGAGGAGAAGAATGGAGTGAAGCTGCCTAGTTACAGAGGGGATAATGTGAACGGAGATGCTTTCGATATGAAATCTAGGACTCCTGATCCCCAGAGAATGATTAGGGCCTACTGTCAGTCCGCTGCTACACTGAATCTTCTGAGGGCGTTTGCCACTGGTGGCTATGCGGCTATGCAGAGAGTTAATGAGTGGAATTTGGATTTCACTGAGCACAGTGAGCAGGGAGATAGGTATGTTCTCACTGTTTTTCTTTTGTAATTACTTGACCGTTCTGCTATCCTAACCCCACCATGGTTTCGACTGCCTCAGATAGGGTCTTCTAAATTCATCTTTGTTCATTCTACTTATTGTGATTATGCTCACAGCTAATCATTGTGATTTGTCTATTACTCTGTTCTCCTTGCTTGGGCTTTAAGTTGTACTTCCGTCGCATGGCTATGGTTGATGTTGTAAAAACAAGGCACTCTGTTGTTCAACCAAGTTTTTTGGTTAGCCTCTTTTTTTTTTTTTTTTTTTTTTTTTTTTTTTTTTGTATAGCTGATTGCGAGATTCTGTCTGTTTATATAGGATGTGATGGAAAAGTGCCCTGGTAGAATATCGTCACTATATGTAATTTATGGTGGTAGATTTTTTCATTGAATAGCTTATATTCTGTAGGGAGTGTCCATGCTCATTGAGATGAATATGGAGACTCTATTTGGTTGATTTATTCTGGTGTTGGATGCTACTTATTAGTTTAAGATCTCCTTTGGGTTGAGTTTGTTCGCCCTACCCAGAGAAATGTTTCAGGAGATCAAAAGATAGCATGAAGATCATAACTGTCTCTAATTCTTAGTCGTTTCTCATTGAATGGTTGGTCATATGTGGTAGGTATCGGGAACTAGCGCACCGTGTGGACGAGGCCCTTGCCTTCATGGCTGCTGTTGGACTCACGGCTGACCATCCTGTCATGACGACAACAGAGTTCTGGACATCACATGAGTGCTTGCTCTTGCCTTATGAACAGGCACTGACTAGGAAGGATTCGACTTCAGGGCTGTTCTATGACTGCTCTGCTCATATGCTTTGGGTTGGGGAGCGTACAAGGCAGCTGGATGGTGCTCATGTTGAATTCCTGAAAGGGATCGCTAATCCTCTTGGGATCAAGGTAACATTTCCTGACAATGTTCTTTCAATCCATTATCCTGTATGATGGGGTGGGCTTTGTGGGTAGTCCCTTTTGTATATACCCAAACAACGACCGAGCGGAACCTTCTAATTTCTAGGCGTTGGATTTCATATATTTGATTTGATTACTCCAAGTTGAAGTTGGTGCTGCCATCTTAGAGGAGATATTATCTTTTCAACATTCAATCAAGTATTTCAATGGATGAGTCATGGTTTCAAGTTTCAACTCGAAAAAGCCATCAAAATTATTTCATGAAGATAATTTCTTTGATTCCTCGTATGTCTGAATGCTTTCTGTTTGATTTTGTTCGGGGAAATCAAATACTACTACTAATTGCTTTATGTTGAGAATAGCATGTCTGATATGGAAATCTGATGCCGCAGGTGAGTGATAAAATGGACCCTAATGAGCTTGTGAAGCTCATTGAGATTTTGAATCCTCAAAACAAGCCCGGTAGGATAACAATAATTACTAGAATGGGAGCGGAGAACATGCGAGTGAAGCTTCCACATCTGATCAGGGCGGTGCGCAGAGCAGGACTAGTGGTCACTTGGGTCAGTGATCCAATGCACGGAAACACCATTAAAGCTCCTTGTGGCCTCAAGACTAGGCCCTTCGATGCTATTAGGGTATGTAATGATGTCCGCTCAACTGCTTCACATATGAACTATTTGAAGAATCCCCTCGTTTAGTCCTGCTTTCCTTCCACTAAATTTGTGGTGTTAGTTGCAACTCATGCTGTATTGGCTGCAGGCCGAAGTGAGAGCCTTCTTCGATGTGCATGAACAAGAGGGGAGCCACCCAGGCGGTGTTCACCTTGAGATGACAGGACAAAATGTGACGGAGTGCATCGGCGGGGCACAAACTGTGACCTTTGATGATCTGAGCTCACGCTACCACACTCACTGTGACCCCCGGCTCAATGCTTCTCAATCACTTGAGCTTGCTTTCATCATTGCAGATCGCCTCAGAAAGAGAAGAATCAAGTCACAGATCCAACCCAACACAACAATTTAAGTGGGGTCTGTTTTAGACCCTGAAATCAATTATCAGCAGAGTTTTTTATTTGTGGTGAAGATCTTGTTTCTTGAATTATGTTTGCTGGTAATTTATGTGCATATGGGAGAAGACTCGGGCGTGTTGGTTTGAATAAGCTCATCAATGACTCTTCAGATACTTGATGCTTATAGCGAAACGTCTTCGCGTGTCTATACACATTGTTCTTGAATGACCTCGTCCTAGTTTCCTGTGCGAGAAAGGAGTCTGCTGGATGCAACGAGATTGTGTAGTGAAACTATAGAAGATTAGAACGAAATAAAGACTGTAGTATAAACTATTAAATCCCTAATAATAACAGTATCAATAATACGTAAAACGATGCGAATCAAGAAACATAGGATGAAGTGCAGGGGATGAGACGAATAGGCCGCAGCATCCTCAGTCATGCTGATGCGGGCCATGAGACTCTTCAGTATCATCTTACGAGATAACAGTAACGTGATACAGCATCAGTGATTGCAGCCGCACAACAAACAGGAATGGACGGGAGATGGCGCTGTAGGTCATTTTGGATCGATGACCATGTGTCGGGATTAGTCAGATCCCGCAGCTTGTACTACTCCTCGTTGATATTGTCTGCACCAAACCTTATTTGCACCCTGCTGGTTATTGCGCCAAGTGTATTTGCCGCCTGTGAAAGCAGGATCAAACGTTATGTTGAAGTTCAAGGGGAAGACGATGTCGATATTTCTCGTCATCGGAATTCACTTCGTCGATAATAACTGATCTGGGGAAGCTCAGTACGCTGCTTCTATGGTGGAATGGGCACATAATCCGATTCCGCACTATGTTGATCTTGAGAGAGCTAAAGGTGTTGGAGTTTGATTCATAATTTGCTGTTTAGTCCATTTCTTCCAGAAATAACAGCTCCTGGGATTCTCCACTTTGTTCCTGTGCCCTATTTGTTGTAGTGTGAGTGTGTTGCAGGTATCAAGTTTCCAACAAAAGGTAAGCCCGTTAGAGTTTGGGTTACTCGGTTTGAATCGCATTGTTTATTAATTAGTTTGATTTTTAAACTGTTTTGTTTCTATGATTTTTTTAGAAGTTTTTTACGGTTTCGTCTTAAGTATTTTGTGATTCTCATTATATATGTCATTCATTAAAATTACTTTATAAATTATACTAAGCATATGAACAAATGATTTTCTGACTAACCAAATAAAAAATATTCAACCAAAAAATAAAAAATATGAATAAAGATTTTTATTTTCATTTCTAACAAAAAAAAAAAAACAAAGACAATATCCATAATCCTAAGGATATTATGTTATCTTAGATTTAAAATATTTAAACTTAACAATCTTATGTAAAAAATTCACGATAATTAATTTTTAACGGTTCGATAATCGATCATGAACGGTTCGATTAATCGATTTAGCGAATCGTTCGATTTTAAATCGTAATTTCATTTTATAAATCAAAACCGAACCATTTAATAATCGATTCGGTCGATTTAGGTTTATCGATTTCGGTATCTCTATTTTAACAGGCTTAGCGAAAGATGATTGAGTACCGATGGATGGCGTAAAAGAATCCAACTATATTTCGTGTGTATATAGAGTAGGGATGGAAGAAAGAAATAATAGACTAGCTTTTTTTTCTCTCTTATTCTTTTATTTATTTTACTTTTGAAGAATTTGTTTCATTTCATTAAACTCATGTCAATAAATAGTTTAGCTCAAGCCATTACAACACAAAAGGCATAGGCCATAAACCAGTTACTAAAATATAAAGACTTGAGATCTTCCTTGCAAGTGATTCAGGTCTCGTAGTCTCCTGCTTGAAGATACGCTTGTTCCTTTCCTCCCATAATTCATAAACCATAGCAGGCAACAATTTTTGTCCAGCTCCAGCCATACTAGTTTTTCCCCTGGATACTTTAATGAACCAAGCAAGCCACTCCTGCCACGAATAAGGATCAAGCCTCATGTTTACATCCTGCAATACTATTCTCATCACCTCATAAGAGAATCCACAATGAAAGAACATATGATCTCTCGTTTCACCCTCACCTCTACAGAACTCGTATATTTCATTGTCCAGAATCCCCCAATTCAGCAACTTAGATTTTGTTTTTAGGCCATCTAAATGTGACAGGTTAGGTTTTCACAACCCGTGCGGACATAAAGCTGCTAACCAGGTTATGAAGCTATGTCTGGGCAGGATGTCTTTGTTCCAAATATCTTTCCACCATTGAACCTTAAAACAAGGTTCGCATAGGGCCTTCAAAATTGAGCAACAACTCAAATCAGCCTCCAATGCAGGTTTCACAACATCATCCACCTTCAAAATATTTTTTCAGACCCATGATACCCCTTGTTTACAACTTACCTCCCACATACTTCTCTCCTTTAAATAATAAGTATTGATCCATATACACCAGAGCCTTTTTTTTTTTCCTTTCAAGTTCTATGGCCCAAATGAGTTTATAGACAGCAATGTAACATTCCAGGTCTTCGGTTTTTTAACACCAAGGTCTCCAGCTTTCTGTGGTTTCCACACTTGCTCCCATGAAATCCATGTTTTGTGCCTATTCAACGCAATCCAAGATCAGAGGAAAGTGCCACATATGCTCTCTACCTCATTCATCACCTTGCTAGGAAGCCAGTAGACTTGAACCCAATAAGCATGTAAAGATCTCAGCACTGCTTTCAGCAATGTCAAACGACTAGCATATGAGAGACATCTAGCTGTCCAACTCTTTATTCTTGCAAGCATGACATCAATCAGAGGTTTATAAGCCTGAACAGATAGTTTATTTGCTGCCAAGGGAACTCCAAGGTATCGAAATGGGAAAATGCGTTGGTTTATTCCCAAAAGTTTTGCAAGGGAGGTTCTTTGATCATGTGAAATGCCATTGAAGAAGATAACAGTTTTACTCATGTTAGCTTTCAGTCCTGATGTGAGAGCAAGATGCTAGAGTTGCCCTTTAATCAAGATCTCAAAGACTTGGCATTTACCCTGCTGAAGAGCATTAAATCATCTGCGAAGCACTGGTTAACCAGTTTGACTCTTCGATATCTAGGATGATACTGAAATCCTTTCATTGCACCCATTTTCAAAAGGCAGCGTGTAAGATATTCCATCACAATGACAAAAATATAAGGAGACATAGGATTCCCTTACCTCGAACCCCTAGCCCCTTTAAAAAAATCATTGAGCTCCCCATTCACATTAACCGTGTAATAAATTGATGTTAAAAATTCCATTATCCACTTGATGAACAAACCAAGAAAATCCTCCATAAAACACCAATCAACAGTATCAAAAACTTTTCTTATCTCTATTTTAGCCATGCATCTAGGACTCAATCCCCTTTTCTCATATCCATAAACAAGGTTTTGACAAAGCATGATATTATCGGCTATAGAACACCCTTGAACAAAAACACTCTTACTCCAAGAGATTGAATCAGGTAGGACTTCACTAAGTCCGACACATATCATCATGGAGATTGTTAGATATACATTAATAGGACCTTCTACCATAAGTTCGAACTTTTGATTAAAATGGTTTCACGACATGATATCATAATCAGGTCCACACGTGTTGGATTAATCGCCACACATATTTCACGTCACCTGGTTGTTAGTCCACGCTTCAACCCCAAAAAAGTCATTCGTGTGAGGGGATGTGTTAAGAGATATCAAACTCACATCGAAATTTAGGTAAAAACATACAGCAATATAAATAGATCATGGGTCTCTTCTTCTATTATCAATTGATTTTATGAATAAACCTCATATTTCTACATTGTTAGAGATTAATTTTAGGAATGAACCTCATATTATTACATGATATCAGAGCAGATCGTGACAAGTTTGATCCTTGTCTTGTCTCCCCCATTTATTGTCATTGTTGTCCACACTTCATGTCCCAGTGATTTAGGGACATGTGTCTTTAGAATAGTACAACTTGAGATAGGTCTATAGTCACTCTCTTTATTAGGACATGTGTCTTTAGAATAAAGTGGATAACAATCGTACCACAGATCTAGGGATATATCCAGTTGAGAAAAAGTGCAAGACAACTTTTACCACTGCACGACCAGTAATATCCCATGCATTTTTGAAGAATGCAAAGCCATATACATCCACACCTGGAGATTTTGAATTGTCAATATCCTTTAAAAGCCTGGAAGACCTCTTCTGCAGTAAAGTCCTGTACCAGATCATCATGTTGCTCATTTGTAAGAGTGTTCTCCAAGCAATGACCTCCTTATCCAGTGATTCAGCTCGAGCAATAGCAGTACCCATCATACCTTGAAAGAAGCTAGTAATCTCAGTGCGTGCCTCATAATAATCAGTCACAGTACCCCCTTAACCATTCTACAAGGATAAAATCATATCTCCCTTTCTTCTACATCGAATAATATCAAGGAAGAATTTCGAATTCCTATTCATGAAGTTAACTAAATCCTCCTTCACCATTTGATGAATGTGTGCATTTTTTAGCTTCAAGCTGCTCTCTATACTTAACAACATTCATCTCTACCAGCTCTTTCCTTTTCTCTGAAAAACAAAGTTTAAATGCTTGTTGGCTATTTAACAGTTTCAGTTCAGCCATCCCCACTTTCTCAGAAATATCTAAATAGCAATTCATGTGTAATTCCTTCAAAGGGCACTTCAGCTTTTTCAAAACAGCATTCAGATCTGATGAAGTTCTTATTATCAGCAACTGAGGACCACATGGACTGAATGATACCCCTGAACCTCTTATTCTTGTACCAAATATTCAAGAATTTGAAAGGCCTTGGTACTATAACACTATCATGGAAATTGGCCATCATGGGAGATTGGTCTGAAATGCCACTTTCTAGGAAAAAGGCTTTTGAAAATAGATAGTGCTCAAGCCATAATGAGTTGCACATAACTCTATCCAGCTTAGTACACATCTAGAAATCTTTACCTTGGTTATTGTACCATGTACGCTCACAGCCTGTGCATTTCAGGTCCTCGAGGCCACTAGAAAAACAACAGAATTCAAAATCTTGGTAAGGTTCCACAGAGATCTCATCATGATCAATTTTCTCTTGTATTTTCAAGAACGCATTAAAGTCTCCCAGGAATAACCAAGGCATAGAGATCTTAGAGCTCATTAAGATCAATTTATTCATGCCATAAACTTTTCCTTGGCCTACTAGTATTGAAAGCATAGACAAAGGATATAACAAAGTGCTTTTGATCAGTTAAGGAAGATACCACAAGATACATAGCCTGAGCTGAACCAGCAATGCACTGCACGCTCCATTTATTTTTATCCCATCTATACCAAAATCTTCCATTCATACCATAATAGTAGTTGTTAATCACCTCCCAACTCTTGAAGCAAGCTACAGAGGTTTTCTAAAACTATTTGCTTTAACCCTAGTCTCAAGGATTGCCATTAGGCTTATTTTCTTTTCAGCCAAGAACTTCCTAATGGGTAACTGTTTATCAGCTTTATTAACCACTCTCACATTCCAAGTCATGATCATTAAGTAATAGACCCCCAAAGCAAAAAAAAAAAAAAAAGGATGGCAACCACTTGCCTTTCCACAGACAGAATCATCAATATCAGAATCATGAGTCAGTATTTCAAATCGTGACCCAAAAGACGTAGTGTCTTTAGGAACTTCAGTTTAAGGCTTATCCTCCCCTCCCGAACCATTCTTCCCAGCAACCTCTTGCCATTTTTCTTGCTAAGTCTAGGTAAGAATTTGGAAAGCCCTCTCCTTCGCTGAATCCGTCACTTGTTTCTCCTCACTAGGCACATCAGGCATGTAATTTTGTTTAGGCTTCCAGACCTAAGCAATCCTTGGTTTACTATAATAGGATTCAGTCTTATGGCCTCATTTCCCACAATTCTTACAACATTTAGGAATCCACTCATACCATACCTTCTGAACCACCTTCTCACCATCAGGATCTATGAATTTTACCTCTTCAATTAGGTCATGGGAGGAGTCCACTTCAATAAACAGCCTAGGATAGGAGTCCACCATAACACTTCAATAGAGGCAGTTTGCAAATTAGTACAGACTGGCCTGCCAATCCTAGAGGCTATTTTCTCAAGAGATCGTTTACCCCATAACTCTTAAGTCCAAGTTAGGCAACTGGACCCAGATATGGATCATACATAGCTTTCCTCCTCTTGTACTACAAAGTGAGGCTTTCAAGGTTTCAAAATAAGAGGTCTGGAGTTTATAAACCTGGTTCTGCTTGTTCTTCTCATATGCAAATCTGAAAACATAGTACCCTTTATCATGAAGAAACATCTGTGGCATAGACATTTCCTTCCAATGATTATGGATAAAGCCTTCCATAACTTTGAAAGGAATATTGTCCCCAAGCACATAACCGATCACTGTAAGATCCCAATACCTACATTCCTCAATCACATCCTCCATGGTAATCATCAGTTCATCATCCACTGCTTGATAACTAAGAGGGATCCCCTTTGAGACATCTCTATTTTCAGACAAACCAGAAGTGAGAACATGAGCATAGAATCTATTTTTCCCCACATCCATCCGTTCATGATAACTTTTTCTTCTCTAGATTCACCACAAAAACCTCATTCGAATCAGATAGGTTAACATGGCCAACCTTCAACACTGTCTTCTCACTAACCCCTTTTCCTATAGCATCCCTAGTCATCTCAACTGCTTTCAAGGTCTCCTTCATACCCCCAGATAAAACCACCTTCAGTTTCTCCTCCTGCGTAACCTCGTTTGAAATCCCTCGCACAACCTCCTTCACCTTCGAAACAACCTTCTCACTAGCCTCCTTCGAGTCACCTTTCAACCCATCCTACAAATCCCTCCTTCAAGGAAATCAATTTGTCTACATGAAATCGAAGACCCCCGTGTTAGAAACAATGGCTTCACCCCTGTGGGTATGGATCGGTTTGAGGAGGATGGTGGTGATCTTAATGGTGAATATGAAGCAATGGTGAAGGGTGAGGAAAGGGTTATTCAATTCTTGTTTAGGAGTAACAAGGAGAATGAATCCGTTGACATGAAATCTGAGTCGTTCGCCTTCAACAAATGTGAGCAGTATGTTATTCATGGGTTGTTGGAGCATGGGATTCATATGCTTGTTGAATCCTCCGTCATTACAAATTTGAGTCATATGTAATTCACGAGTTGTTAGAGCATGGGTTATTTTCGCATTGTTTATTTTTTTTCAAAGTTTTTTTTTATGAATAAGAAGATTTAAATTGAATGTTTTGTTCTCAACCGACATCCAACTTCATTCGATTTTGGATCGACGTCTTATTTCGGGTTTTGAACTGACGTACTATTTTGATTAGAATTAACGGTCTGTTTGGATTTTGAATTAAGTCCGATTTCGATTTGAACTAGCCCTCTGTTTTTATTTTAAACTGTCGTCCTATTTAGATTAAAACTGACGTTTTGGTTCGATTAAACCTGACACCCTATCATGTTCAATAATTTATCAAGGTTGTAAAATAAATTGTTATAGTCTAACTTCTTACAAAATTTAACATAAATTTAAGTCGGTGATCAACATTACCCCCTCTACTTAACAATTTCTTAGATGATAAAATAAATTATGAACTAGTCATATCCAATAGAGTTAGTCTTCACCTTATTTGGTAGGATCAACTATTTTAAGAGAGGGTGTACAAAACTATAAGGTCATCTTGAGTGCATATTTTTTAGTCCGACAAAATATAACTCAGATGTGTATAATCAAAAATTTTCAATTCATCAATTAATGATTTTTCTTTGATAGAGAAATGCAAGAGACGAAATGAGTTACGATGGTAGGATGGGACGAAGAAAAGAGAAGGAAAAACATGGGAGATAAATTGAAATTATATGAAAATGGATTTTTTTTTCTTTTGTATGACTTTGGAAATTTTTTTTGTATAGTTTTGGATAAATCTTTCTTTTTAAAAAAAATTTATAATTATATTGAGACAATCCAAAAAAGAATTCTATATATTATAAAATAAAAAAGTAATATTTTTCTAATTCAGATGTAACATCACAAAACAACATTTCCATGTTCAAAAGCTTTTTTTCCAGTTGAAACTATCCAAAACATCCATATATTTTTTATTATTTTACCTAGAGCAACTTTTTTTTTTTTTTCCCCCTCACAACTCTTTATCACGATAATGATGTGCCGTCGGACCCCATTCTTGGTTTTCTTGGTCTACTCACTACTACTGCAAGTCTACAACGCCATCACTAACATATACCCCTCTTGTTTTTTGCATCAACTGCTCTTTTACAAGAGCATTGGCAGAGAGGAGTTGCTCACCAGCTTCTTCATTGGGACCATCTTTCTCTGATATAAATTCCAGAATTTGATGGCATCGCATCAAGAATTTCAGAATCATACTGTGGTCCATTTTTACCGCAAGTTACCACAACCTGTGACCAACAAGTCCTCCAAGGTAAAAATGACAGTAAACTCACATTGTGGAGGAAAGATGTACACCTCATGACTATCCCAAAACATCATGGGACAACAACACTTGCTATAGTTGGTACAATCGCATTTGTCGCCTTTTTGATGATCAAAGAAGAACTTCGATGATGAACGCAATGTATAGTTGAGTCTGTTTGTTCCCTGCTGCATGTGATGTAGATAAGCAAAAAAACGTGTGCCTCTTGTGCTCATCCGAGGTCCAAGGGTGCACTTGGGTACCAGCAACAAAATGAAACAAAAGAACCGCCACGACTCGTCGGTTCGGCCAATATGCTCCTCCGCACCGAGTCTGGTCAGAATCTGAAGTCACACAGGACACGAAGTTCTCTCGATCTCAAAGCATATGAAAAATCCAACTTAAAAGGGAAAAACAATGAATCACTGAGGCGTTTTGTTGTTGCAGTGGAGAATCATGTAGATCAGATGGACAACAACAAACCATGATTCATTCCTTTTCAACACAAAAGCATTCGGAGTTCATAGGAGTATACGAGTACTAATATATTGTGCCAAAACATCAAGCAACCAAAACAGATGCTTACAGTATTCAAGATCTGAAGTCCGACCCGATAAAAAGGGGAGGAAAACAACTAAATTTCGAGCGACTTCACAAGCTGTGAAAACTTGGCCATAGAAGAAAAGAGTTAGGATGAGAAACCTTGTTCCTAGTCATGGAGAAGCCGGCCACACCTGCAAATCCCCGGCCATTTCATGGTGGAATCTCAGTGCTAGCAGGTCCTCAGCACTCCACATCCCGTCATATCTAGGGCCAGCGTACCCACGCTCGGTACCATTATCATCGATGATATCATCTTCAGGATCATAGTAGTCGTCACTGTGGTAGTAGTCGCCATAGAACTCATCGTCGCTGGAGTTCATCCAATAGTCATCAGAGAAGTCTGAGGCATAGTCCCAACACCCTCTCTCAAGATATCCCATGTCGACGTGGGGGCCTAAGATCTTCACCTTCGGATGTTTCTCCTCAAGGAACTTCTTGTCTAGCTCGACGTCCCAGCACCCTCTCAGATCAAGGAGCTCCAGATCTCGGCAACCAGAGAGGATGTCAAGGACACTACCCACATCAATGTGGACATATGCGAGCTCCAAGTGCTTAAGCTTGGGCATGGTGTTGGCGATGGCATGAGCCTCATCCATATAAGATGGTCGGTCTTCGAAGACTATGGGATGCATGTTCCAGCTCAGACTAACCAAGGATTTGCAGCTCCTTCCTATGGCCTCTAATGCTTCGGTGCGGATTTCATAACAATAGCTCAGGTCGAGGGAACTTAAGCTCGAAAACTTTCCAGCAAACTCGGTAACTATGGCATCACCGATCTCACTTCTTCTGAGTATCAGTCTCTGCAGCGAGCTTGCACTAACCAAATATCAAACAAACACCAAAATAAAAGATCAATTCAAGCGATTAATAGTATCAGTTACAGCATTTTACTAATCAAACCGCAGGAACAGAATTTAGAAATGGTTTCACAACATGGTTTAGAAATCACCCAAGCCATTGTCAAATTCTGCAGGACATTTTAGAACATATCGATAAGGGTCAAAGGATGAAAATTACTGTCCGAAATTTTCAACCATTCTAAGAACTCCCTAATTGCCTAGCGAGATAACAATGGGAACTGTAAGCAGCGGTAATGAGGGATGATATTATATATCTTCTATACTCTCACTGCTGATAATGTACCATAAATACAGGCTTGATAAAATCCTACAAGAAAACTCACATGTCGGAACAAATAAGTAATAACACAAGCGAAGACCAGAACAAAAGATATAAACCTCTCACCCATTTCACATCTGTTCAAAATATATAACTTCAGATCAAAATGAACAGGCATAATGTCTTGGACTCTTATCATATTGAGGTACCTTTTTCATCCTAACACCACCACGAACCAATCCCAATATCATAGTAAACATTAGGCTTTTGGTTAACAATATCAGCGAACCAACAAAAACAGCGGGGGAAAAAACGCAGGAACTAGTAACCCTTCATCCCAATAAGTTGTGTGAGCTATACGGATACTCCAACATCATTCGCCTATATCATATACCAAGTCCTCCTATCTTATGTCTTGGACCCTGAAGTTTCCTTCAAACTCCATTCCCTGTTCTCCTTCTTTTCCAAAATTAGTAATTTCCCAATCAATCTTCTTACAGGTAGTACATTAGAAGCTTTCTTTCGTACCGTGTTAACCACGGTTCTCTATTGCTGTTTCCTATCCATGTTGCTGTTTTCTATCAATACCACTCGGTATTCAATAGCATAGTTTATCTCCGATTAGATCTACATGCTTTAAAATGTGCCTTAACTACATCCTCTAGGTCATATCGGCATTATTCCATTAAGTTAGTTAAACCCTGAAAACGAATGACATTGCTAGCAAGCTTCCCACCAGAACCACCTATCGAATTAAGAACACTTCCTCCAATAGAAGGCAGTATACAAACATATCATGTATCCTAGAAATAAAGAAGTCTATACTTGCAATCCTTTTGGACGGTTATGGTAATAACAGTCGGCAATGTTTTTCTCCAATAGGTGCTTAACTTGTCCTTCCAAAAAACCAAGACAAACTGCATTATGTGTACTCATTATGCGACATAAGGTCAATTACCAACACGAGATAACGATAACACCAAACAATACCGATAGAAAATCAAAATAATGACTCCGTTGACTCACTGCTCAGCAATGAAGGAGAACAGTCGGTCATCGTTTACACAAGCAACGTGGAGCTCCCGAAGTGATCCACAGCTTCGACCAATGAGAAGCCGAAGCATACGGCCGAGCTGCTCCGGCTCACATTCTGTACTCCACTCGTATATGTCTATTTCTTGCCAGCAGTATGGCCCCTGCACTGCTCTACTCCATGACTTGCAAACCCTAGGAATCACTGTTAGTATCTCCTGAAGCGGAACCTTCTTAATTATAAGCCCCAGAGCATCCGGTATCAAATCCTCCCAATGACGGTAATCATCCGGGTCGTCCATTGATTATGCAACACTGCAATGCAAAGGGTACAGAAGAAAATATAGATCAGAACTTGACTGATCCTATCTCTTCTCATCTGAAAAAGGGAAATTTTGACATGAACTACAGTTAACACAAATCGAGGAGCTAAAATTAGAGAACAACCAACACTGGAAACTTGTGGACCGAAGTTCGCAACTTGAGAAAGCAGGCAAAGATTCTTTAACTCAAGAGATCCCATATGATTGTTAACAAGTGTGATTTGTATGATATGTTCATAGATTCATGCTACAGACTAGCATACCGCACACGAAAAGATTGTTCCAAAAAACTATGTACCATAACACCTTAATCTTTAGATTTTCAAGATCAGATCATGAATTTAAAAAAAAAAAAAAAAAAAAAAAGAAGCTAAATTTACTCTAATGTAACAAAGGACACACCCAGATAATACAAGTCCATTCTAATCTAGTAATCTTTAATTCAAATCGCTTAGATTCGGCCAAGAACATGAACACAAGCGCATGATTGCACAAGTAACACAACCCAGATTGCTAAAATTCATCTCGACCCCAATTTGTAACCTTGAATACAGTTCACATCTTTCATCACTGAACATGTGAACGCAAGAAAGAATCCACTACGAAAATCCCAAATATTCAATGTGAACAGATTGACTCGGTCATCAATTATGCAATTTTTCCCACACCAGCAAGAAACTATTGCACAGAGGCCTATAAAAAAATGAAAACCCATTGATACGTCGACAAATTTTCACAATAAACCAGGGAAACAGATACCACTTTGATCGATTCAATGTCAAAATCAGAAAGCATACAAAACCGAAAAACCCAAATCAGAAATCAACCCATATACTAAATTTCAAAAGGGTATGTAATTCTGAGAAAATTATACCACAAAGATGGCTGATTCAACTCCAGATCGAATGGAAAGTCCGATTGACCCCTAAAAAACAGAGCAAACAGACTCGGAAAAGAAACCAAGAACAAGAAATGCTTCTGAATGTTTCATGGACAGAGAGTGAGAGGACAACGTGAGGAGATAGATGGGAAGGCAAAAGAGGATGAACAGAACTCAAGAACACAACACAGCAAGTTCAGAGGCAGAGGGGCAAAATCGGAAGAAGAAGACAGAGGTGAGGTGAAGAGAAGAGTGTGAAAATGGAGAAAAAATGAGGAAATATATGAACCAAAGATATGAGATGGGATGAGAGAGATGCCCTGATGAGAGTGCAATGCAACCACCAACATGACCAAAAATTAATTAACTTTATGAAAATTACTCTTGTTGTCCTTTGAAGGTCCCAACTACTATTACTATTTCTACCCTCCCCCTTTCTCTACATGTTAGCACAAGAGTTTATAAGTCTTCTTTGGTCCCATCACTTGAAGAGATATCATAGAACATTGATGACAGAAGTGTGAAATGTACGGATGTTGCTCAATTGTATGAGCTAATGTTGTGTTTTTCGATGTTTGGTAGTTAAGTTACTGACTTACGTGCGTGAGTTCGTGTGAATGATGTTTGAGTCAAGTTGTATGGTTTGATCCAGTAAATATGAGATTAATATTGAAGAGATCCTTGATTTTGTTTGAGGAAGAAATAGATGATATCTCGAGCTAAATACAAGTTTGAAATGTGGGATTAGAATGGATATCTTATAAAATGAAAGAGATCTGTTATTTATTTCTAACAAAAATAATAAAAATTTGTTACGTTCTCATTGCTTTTTTTCTAATCTTTCTTGAACATAGAAAACTATATTATTATTTTTTCGCATTAAATATTAAACCTATTACAAGCAAAAACAATAATTTGACACCTCAAGTCAAACTCATTGGAGTGCTACTTCAGTTTTATTCTTTATCAATAACATGTCATTTGTCATGCCACCGATGGTGTTTCTCTAAGTAGGACTTTAGTTATGAGGTATGGGATTATTATATTACCTCAATTACAATTCCACAAATCTTTTTGACCAAAAAAACAAATTCTTTATTCTTCTCCTTTGAACTTAGTTCCACAAGAGAACGGACAAACTAGAAAGATTAAAAACTTTTCAGTGTTGTGAGTGTCCACTTCATTGCTTGGTCTGGTTCTTCCTCGAGGAAGATGAAACACAAGTCAAGCATGAAGCATGTACTAATGTTTATGACATGTTACTATGTGTGATCATGAGGAGGGTCCTTTTGTTCCTAGTCCGATAGTGGTGAGTGATGGCGCGATAATTTCCTATGAAATGTCATCTTCACTTAAGATCCTGTATTCATATGCATAAGTTTGGCCTAGGAGATCTTGTCGAGGCCGGTCCGGTCCGGTCCGGTCCGACATGCTATGTCGAGGTTTTGAAGTACGAGGCAAGCATAAGATGATAATTTGCTAAGATGCATATTATCCTTAACCCTTCATAAGAACATATCTAGCCACTTGACAATCAAAATTTTCTCATATCATCATTCAATAAATTAATATTGACCATCACTGTTTATAAAAACAAAACGACACAGTTGTAGCACTCTCTGTAACATTAAAATGCTACTTATAATAAAACTTTCTTCAATATAACACGTCAGGAGAAGTTTTTAAACGTGAAATAGCTATTGCCATCATCTTACATCTCAAGTTACAAATCTAGATACACAATCTTATTTGACATGGCACCAACTTCACAACCGAATTTTTGTGTCACAGCCCAAATGCCCCACAACATATGGGCCCAAACCCTGACATATTTACGAATCACCACGCTGTCAGAACTGAGTAACAGACTTTTATTTGGGCTGGCCCAATTTTGTGTCAGTCAGATTTGAGTAAACTTGGGCCCATAAGGTCCGGTATATGAAAACTCAACATCGTCAACAAACATGAGCTCTGACTTTTCTGGACTGGGCTGGACTAAAGCCCGTTTTTGTCGCAGATACGGGAAGAACGAGAAAATAGAAGATGTTTTGACAAGAACAGAACGTGACAAATTGACGATATATGACTTGCATTGAAACACGTTACTGCCTTTATCCTGAAAATTACAATCTTTTTAAATATCATTATTCAATATGTATTTTTGATAAATTTTGTTATCTAGAAATTTTCTAAATTACAAAACAAGTAACACTTTATATTTAGAATTTTTTTTCTACAAAACGCTTATTTTTTTTATATTTTATATCACATTAATCTATCCTATTATTTTTTTTCATCTTTTTTTCTCATTCCTCTCTCTCAGAAAATCAAAAAAGTAAATAAATTATTTGCTTAAAATTCAACATGCACATAGATTTCCGTATTGATCAATTCGTTATATATTTATGTGACGGGGAGTATCTAACGACATATCCCCCGGAATCACTGTTATATGAAACTACATATTATATTACGTTTAATGTTTCACGTCAAGTTTTATTTTATCGTTTTATTGAATCGGTTAAAGTTTGTCTCTATAAACTCTTTGGTCATAGAGTTATAATTTTAATAGGACGGACAGATCGGTTAGTAATTCAATATCAAATATAATCGTTACACGATACAAATCACATTATCGATGTCTAACTTTTTGTACAAAGCTCGATCTAGAATACATATGAAATACAAATACACTCATGTAGTTTTGTACCACTTAAACATATTCGTCATCGATTGTGGGTTAAATTGTGAAACGAATGCTTCCTCGATTGAATTCCATTGAATTCCAATGATTCACATAATCACGCAATTAATTATCCATTTGACTTGTCAGTTAAAGAATGATATTGATTTTAATAATTAATACAAATAATTTGTTATATCAAAAATGTTATGATTTTTGTTTGTTGTTTGTTTTCAAACAACATTCATATATTATACAGTAAAGGATATTTCTGTCGCAGCTAATTGCGGGATTTATAGACAATCTCTCCGTTGACGGCGAAATGCGAGTAACGGCACAATCATGGCCGCAAATCGCAAATGACAAAAAGTTAAAAACAATTGTCTGGCTGGATTCAAAGCTTGAACTCCCTCCTTTTATGGGTTGCTAAATAGGAACAACCAAATATTAAACTTTGTAGATTTTCAATTTCAAATCAATTGATAATGTATCATGTGTTTATAATATTGGGATGTTTTAAATTATTTATAATATTTTATATTTGAAAATTTTTTTATGGTTAAGAATTCAAAAAATAAAGAAAGAAAATTTATATGATTAAAATTTAGAATTATTAAAAAAAAAATCTAAAAATAATGACACGGACATGGTATTTAACTATCCCATAGAGTTATAAACTATTCTATAAAAAGGGACACAGATGTGTTTAAGTTGAAGTTGCATCACTGTTCACTGGATGTGATAGGTCAAGGTTTTGGCTCATTTTTTTCGTCTCCACCATATATATATGATCGCAGAAAAACATTCGATCTGACAGGACCAATAGTTGGTCCTCCTCGAGTAGTTCAGTTTTGATTTTGGAACTTAACCCAAGCCAAACTTAAGTCGCGTGCCAAACAAACACGTCATCTGTCTTTTTTTATTATTTTATAAATCTCGCAATATTCATTAGTCCTTACAATACAACGTGTTAATGTCTATGTCCAAACGGCATGTTTGCCTTCGTTCACGACAATGCTTGTAATCGCTTGAAACACGTCTTGTGTGTGTTGAAATCTTATCGCAACGTGTCATGTTTCTTCGCTTCGCTGGCGATCTTGCATTTGTTATAACGTCACAATGCAAACAGTCTCGCATCGAGCTAGCAAGATCGGACACTAGGTCAACAGCCACCTGCAGGGCCTACAAATGAAAAGCACATTATTAAAATTAACTAAATGCATTCGTGCAATTTGATTGATAAATTTTACCAAAAGAAAATGGATTTGTGTCTAACCATACATAAATTTATTTATGGTTATATCTTTTGATGTGGAGTTTAAGTATTGAAATTGAAAATTGATTTTTGGTTTTCAATTAATGAAAAAAATAAACATTTTAATAAATTTTACCAAAGAAAAATGGATTTGTGTCTAATCATATATAAATTTATTTATGGTTATATCTTTTGTGGACTTTAAGTATTGAAATTGAAAATTGATTTTTAATTCCAACAATCTAATCATTCGTCTGAAAATTGACAGATAACGGACATTATATGTTCACACTAATAGGACAAACGAGGCTTCTTTATAAGATAGTAGTTGTCGACAAGGTCCAATTATATATGTAGAAGTGAATTCATGAGAATTAAAGATAATTTAAAATATATGTTTGATTTAACATCAATCATAATAATTGATTTTATATAATAAATTTTATTTTTTATAATATTAATTAAAAAATTATATTACAAATTGATAAATGGATATTATCAAATTTTAGTGTATTATATAACTAAAATTTGACAGTATACATCCAATAATTTATAGTATATAATTTTTAATTTACATAATAAAAAAATAAAATATATAGTATAAAATCAACAAATACGTTATCATAAAATCAATCCCAACGCATCCTTAAAATAATACTATGATGTTCAGTAATTAACTATATCAAAGATACAAACAAGGATTGAGATATTAGAAATGTATTTTGACATAATTTTAGTTCTATGAAAATGCAAATGGAGAAGATTCAAAGAATGGGGTTCAATGCACACTTTCCTTACACCTACCCATAAAGATCATTTTAAGTTCTCTATCGATTTTTTTTTATTGTTTAAGTTCTCTGTCGATTTTAAGGCATTGAATAGATCAATCATGTGTTGGTAAAACACATAAGAAAAAGCTTGTACAGTAGCTTGTGGTAACGTGACTGGTTCAATGTATAGTTGTGGTGTTGTTGTACGAATGAGTGCAGGGTAATGATCTTTATGGGTAGGTGTA